>RHLO01000791.1:0-16475 GCA_003719415.1 Aspergillus olivimuriae
GGGCCCCCAGCCCCCCCCGGGGGGTGGGGGGGGGGGGGCATTGAACTGCACCAACCCTGGTGTATTTGGAACTGCCCCATGAGAAAACTCACATTGATCATACATGACTGCTCATTTTCGAACTCGACGATGGGTTGTCCTCCCGACCCCAACTCGACTTTGTTCTGCGGTCGAAATCTCGCAACCACTGCGGGCGAACGGTGGTTAGTGAGCCCGTCGGGTGGGGGAATGCGGCGGTAGGAAGGGGGATCAGCCTACCCTTGATGGTGTTTGGAGCGGACCTGTCACGTTCACCAAAGATGATCAGTCTCAGAGTTGCGATAGGGGGGACGGAAGCGGTGACTCGAGTCGACTTACGCCATGATTGAGAGCTGCGCGGACGGCCCGTATGGTGGGGGAAGGGGAGGCAGATCTCGATAAGAAAAATGTTAAACCGCCCTCAACAAAAGCAAATAAAGGAAACACCCCGCGGGAGGGGAGAATTGGGAAACGACGAGAGCGCGCAGGAGGAATGAGCTGGGACCGAGACGGAGAATGTTGATGATATGCCGAATTGATCGGTTACTGTTTGGGTCAGGGGTCCACGTGCACGACGGGGGGGACACGAGGCAACCGGTGCGATCGACAACCCGAGCGACAGAGGGCAGGAGGGGGGCGGGGAGGGAGAGAGTGCAGAGGAAGGAAGAGGACGAGCAGGACGAAGAGGAGGGGAGTGTCAAGAGGCGAGGAGAGAGTCGAGGTGCACGGTGGAAAGGGACTGGTGGGATGGTTTCCATACCGTACTGCGTATGGTGGCCGGAGACTAACCCCCGTTGAAACCGCCAGCGTCCCGCTTCGTCACTGCTCCGGGCGGTACATCGCCCGGCCAAGCTTTCTGCCCAGGACTTCAAAGACCAAAGTAGACGGTCATCGGTTTATGGCATTCATTTCATACGTTCATCCATTACATACACGCAGACAAGGAGCCACACAATCAGACCGGAAAGAAACTCAAGATGTACCAGGCGCCCAAAACCCCACGCTGTGCATGTCATCAAAAAAAATTCCGAGGGACAGGAACCCCAGAGGCACGTCACGGACTCGCGACAGCTCCGATCAACAAGGTCAATCAACAATCCTGGTCAAGCTCGTCGACACCATCTCAAAAAAGCAAACAAGAAGGGGGCTGACAAGGACAAGGAGGGAAGGAAACAGAAACCAAGCTACGACCGCCACAACGATGCCCCAACAAAAGCACGGAGAAGAAGAAAAAAGCACGATAGCAACCCCTAGTCCTCCCAGCTTTTCTCCACCGTCTCCCGCACGCGCTTGATATATTCCTTTCGGTTGTCCTTGTAGAGGTTGGAAGCTTCCACGTTGGCGGGGGAGGAGGTGTTGGGGTCATTGAGCAGACTAGATTCGTAAGAGACACGGTTGCTTAGTGGAAAGAGTGGAGTTCGACCGAAAGACGATTGGATTGAACAGCAAAAGCAAAGAAAGCAAAAGAAGAAAGAGGCGTGATAAGAGACGAGAGCGACTCAGAAAGGGAAAGAAGAAAAACGACTCACCTTTGGATACTGGTCAGAATGGCCGCCACATCGTAGGTCGGACTCCACCGATTTTGCAGGATGTCCAGACAGAGCTCCCCCGTGCCATATACATTGGGATGGAACATCTGACTGATAAACTTCACTCCCGGAGGCTTGTTGGGGTATTGTTCTTCGAAATGCATCACGAGCCGGAAAGTGCCATCTTCAAACGGGGTGTCCGCGGGGCCGATGATCACCGCATTCCTGTCCGCGGAAGATAAGCATTAGAGCGTGATCGAGTATGAAAAAAGCCGGGTGTCCTGTGTGGTCCGATAGAGAGAGAAAGAAAGAGGTCTCATACCAGGTCATCACGTTGTCGGCCACGGGGGAAGCAGATACGCCAGCGGGAGGGTCGGTCTGCATCCGCTGTAGAGACGGATTAGAATGAGTGCTTTCACGAGGAGCAAAAAGGGGGACCGGGGTCGAAATGAATCCAGCAAACGGAGAGAAGAAAGAAAAATCATGAGCTTCCTGATACCTTAAAGTCACGCATCAGACGACGACGAGCAGAGGTCGACATGGCGGCGGGGTAAGAGCTGTTTGGGATCGAACGATAAGAGACGCGGGTCGATCGGGAAGAGGGAATTCAAGAAGTATTGTGAGGTGATTAACAGGTCGGGTGGGAAACAGAAGAAGCTATGGCCGGAGGGGAGAAACGGACGGGGCGAAAGATCGTGCCGTCCGGAGAGGGAGAGAGAAGGGAGGGGGGATAAGAATGACAGTGATGGCGAGAGAACCTTTAGGGCCGCTGCTGCTCCACGGCTGCTCAACGCCAGTCGGGGCGATTACTACGACTACTACCTAATCGGGCATTGCCATCGGAAAATCGGTCAAGCTCACCCGATGGGGAAACCCTCCTGGAGAGGTCTAGTGTTGAGTCAATAACACCACGTGATCATTATGAGGTAATCTGCCCTGAGCCTCTGAGCCTCGGTCCAAGCGGGAGGCTGTCTGGCGGATGGGCGGTTAGAGGCGGGATGCTCTCCCTGCGGAGAACAAGACCACATCTTGTCTCGTTCTCGCCGTGCTCCTTTTTTCTGCTCCTCTTTTGAACTCCTCCCTTCGTCGACATACACAAATACTCACACCATGGCTATTCAAACCTCCGCCACGCTGGGAGCTCGTCTCCTCTCCAAGCGGTCCGCTTTCCCCGCATCTCGTCAGTGGCAAAGACACTTCAGTGTTGCACGCCCCCTCTGCAAGGAGATCCAGGACGCCTACATCCTCAGTGCCGCACGTACGCCCACAGCAAAGGTAGGCTAATCCTCGATCAGTCCCTCCAATCTCTGCCACTCATCCCATGCTCAACGCAACCAGTTCAATGGTTCCTTCGCGTCTGTCTCAGCGCCCCAGCTCGGCGCCGAGGCCATCAAGTCCGCCGTAACCAAGTCAAACGTCCCCGTCGACAAGATCACGGATGTCTATATGGGTAACGTATTGCAAGGCGCGGTGGGACAGGCTCCTGCTCGTCAGGCGTCTATTTTCGCCGGTCTCGCCCCCTCCGTGGAGTCGATGACGGTCAACAAGGTGTGTGCCTCCGGCCTGAAGGCTGTGGCGCTGGCCGCGCAGAACATTCAACTGGGGCTTTCCGAGGCTCAGATTGCCGGAGGCATGGAGAACATGTCCCGCGTCCCTTACTATCTCGCCCGCTCCAGCCACCTCCCCCCGTTCGGCGATATCAAGCTTGAGGACGGCCTCATCAAGGATGGCTTATGGGATGTCTACAACCAGTTCCACATGGGCATCTGTGCGGAGCAGACTGCCAAGAAGTACGAGATCTCGCGTGAGGACCAGGATCAGTACGCCATCCAGTCCTACCAGCGCGCCCAAGCCGCCTGGGCTGAGAACAAGTTTGCCGATGAGATTGTCCCGGTCACGGTGAAAGGCAAGAAGGGCGACACGGTGATCGAGCGCGATGAGGGTTATGAGAATCTCCGGATTGATAAGATGACGACCTTGAAGCCGGCCTTCCTGAGAGATGGAACAGGTACTGTGACCGCTGGCAACGCTTCGACCATGAACGACGGTGCGTCAGCTCTGGTTCTGGGTAGCAAAGAGATTGCTCGGGAGTTTGGCTCTGGTAACCGCGCTCTTGCCCGCATTGTCTCTTCTGCGGACGCTGCGATCGATCCTGTCGACTTCCCCGTCGCCCCCGCCAAGGCGGTGCCTATCGCTCTGGAGCGGGCTGGAATCACCAAGGACCAAGTCGCCATCTGGGAATTCAACGAGGCCTTCGCTGCAGTCATCAAGGCCAATGAAAAGGTTTGTCATCACACCCTGATATCGTTCATTACTTTATATTGACTTAATCTGCTTAGATCCTTGGCCTGCAGAATGCCCGGGTCAACCCTCTGGGAGGCGCCATCTCACTGGGACACGCCCTTGGCAGCTCCGGTTCTCGCATCCTGGTGACCCTGCTTCACCAGCTGCAGCCCGGCGAGTATGGTGTGGCCGCCATCTGCAACGGCGGTGGTGCAGCTAGCGCTATGGTCATTCAGAAACTGGACCGGGTGGACTAAAGACATTCTAGGAACATGGCTTACTATTTTACAGCGCTCCCACCTGATTCTTCCGCGCCCACCAAAAGTCAAGCGCAATGATGTTTATACCCACCTGGTGATCGAACCCCTTCAGCATCCCACCCATGTATATAGATTTCTCGATTGTGGCCCCACGTACAAGGCCAGGGTGAACAGAATGTTTGAACAACAGTCACAGACTGTATCCATCGCCCTCTGTAATCTTCAATGCCAGAATGTCAAGCTGTTTCAGCAATGGTTCTTCGGTCGTGACGTCCATACTTATAGAAACGGTAATGCACGTGACCTGCATCCACCCGGTGGAACGCTAAGCCTAAGAAAGCGTCGCTGCATGCAATCAAAGGATTAAGATTATGATTGATAGTAACTCTGCGAGCTCGACCAGACAATTGTCATCATTTACCATTGAGTGCATCCTTTGACTTCCTGCCCGTCTTTTTTTCTCCGCAGCCCAGGCCAGGGTCTGCTGATAGGCGACGCAAACGTCCACCCTAGTTAAACACGCGCAATGTTGACCCCCATCCAGTTGCAGGTCTTTCCGTCGTGCTATAACGCGCTGTCCTGTTCAGCCGATGGCGAGTTGGCGCTGGCGACCGGCGAATATGTGTATGTCGTGGTGAGTACATGCGCCTTTGCCTGGGAACCAACCATATGAGAATATCGTTCCCCGCTGACCGTTCTGCAGACGCCAAAAAACATTCAAGAAGGGGACAATGCATCCACCACCCCGACAACCGACCGTAATTGGCAGATAAATCGCGTCCGCATCAATCTATTTACCAACAAAGAATGGCCAAGCATTTTCCCCCAGGTTCGCGAGCATTTCTCCATTGGACCTGAGCAGTCCATCAGCACCGTGGCCGCCCTAGCGTGGTCATCACCAGGCCTGGCCAAACATCGACGATGTGCGTTGGCCGTGTTGACGACGAGCCTGCTTCTCTCCTTCTACGAGAATGTCGGCTCGCAAGGTAAATGGAAGCGAGTGTATGTCGTCAATGCGGCGCTCCGACAATATTTTGAACCCCTTGTCTCGGATCCTGCTCTCCGCGGGAGAAAATCAAACATCCGCTCCTTTGCATGGTTTCCTCCACTGAAGCTGCCCCCAACGGACCCTTCAAACCATAATGCAGACAGTCGATGGGGTATACATCTCATTGTGGTCGCAAATGATGACAATGATGTCATTTGCCTGCGAGTTCAGCGGACCAGCGACCCTTTGCAATCATATTCTGCCGATGTCTTGTCCGTCACATCGCTCCATGGCTTACAGGGCGAATGCCCCATTTCTCAGCCGTCCATTTTGGCAAGTGCTGTTAAGCGTCGTTTGAAGACCCTGTCCATGTCCTGTGGTCCATGGGTTCATCAAGAAAATGGCAAGCAAGCTTGGTCTGCTATTGGGAATGTGGCCATGGTCTGCGGCTCCACGGTTAAGATAATCAAGCAGGAGGTCCAGTTCCACCTCGACCGTGGTGAGACCCATGTACAAGGACAATATACTTACACATCTACCGTCGCTCGCGAAAACACCGCTTTGTATACCCCTCAGCTGTCAAGTTTCCAATTCATTGGACCCTTGGAGTGGATCTATACCGTAAGCTTTACCAGTCCGACATTTTCCCATCGCTAACTCTCAATCTAGGATGAATCCGCTCCAGTTCGTCTTGCCGCGGGCATTATGGGTGGGATGCTCCTGATCTCGGCTTCACAGAATCAATACCAAGGGGTGGACCCTGGATCAGAAGAAATTTCCCTTCAGGAATTCCCGTTCTACAACCAGTCTGCAGATGAGACACAAAGTAACAGCTCAAGGCATTGGGAGCCGATAGGTGGTAAGGCCCATGGCTTCGACTACCACGAACCTTGCTAATGGATCACAAGGGATGACGGCTGTAATAGATGAAACGTCTAAGACCTGCACACTCCACGTTGGAACTGTTGGCGGCTACACTGCCTCCTTGGCCTTCCCCTCTCCACAGCTGGAGAATCCACTATCCCTTCCTCCATGGAAAGCACAAATGGATGAGATAAGAGAAGGCTTTGATATCGATCGCGACCTCGGAGGCTTGACAGTAAGCCGAGTCTGGGGTCTTACGTCTTGCCGAGGTGTGGTCATGAGTGCATTCACAAGACACCCGGGAGACATGATCGAATATCGTACATCGGCCGAAGATATGACGGTCATCATATTCTCAGGCGCAGATTTGGATAACGAGGAACCTGTGGCTTTCCCCATCCATCAAACATTAACCGATAACTCCCCCGAACACCGTCGCGCAAAACGGGATCATGTTCTAAACTACATACTTGACGTGGAGAGGCGCAGATCCGATGTACAGCAGTGGAGTGGGAAGATCGTCTATGCCGCTGCCTGTTGCGCCATCCTGCAGTCCCAGAATCCAACAATCTTACAACAAGCTAGAAATGCTCTGGAGTGGCTGGCCACAGTGACCGGCGCGGACCTATCTGAAGAGATTGCCAAGTGCTCAAATCCAGGAAACCTAATTGTTCCCAAATCGGCAGAGCAACTCACTGGTCCAGGTCAACCCATTTTTGAAAAATGCGACATATGTGATGGTGGCTTATCCTGGTACTCTCCACAGGAAGCGCAATGTTCGGATGGTCATCTATTCGGTATGTCATTCTGGAGTGTTTGCTAGAACGTAAAGCTACTCTTCTGTGAGCTAACCAAAGTCAAAGTGCGATGTGGCCTGTCCTTCCTAGCGATTCAGGAACCTGGTGTTTCGAAATTCTGCTCTCTGTGCGAGACAGAATACTACAATGAGGAGCTAATCGGCTGTCTCTACGACGCTGACGTCCAAGCTACCTATTGCCCGATTGCCGACACATTCGATACCTGCGTATACTGTGGTGGGAAATTCCGCGCGTAGTGGTCTCACACAGGCATTTTTCTTTCATGCTAAACCTAGAAGTTTCCCGGCAATTGGATTCCACTCATCGTCCCAGCGGTTGTTACTTTCCACCAGAGCACCCGCGCGGAGCTTTTCCACTTTATTGCTATCGCCGAATAAATCAATGAGGTGCTCCAGGAGCTCCTCGGAGCTTCCAAAGCCCCGTCCATTGACACCCTCAGTCACCAATTCGGGCCAGGCTTCGAATTGGCTCCACCCAACCACTGGTAATCCGGCGCCAAACATATCGACAACTTTCATCGGTAGATCGACCCCACTGCTGCTCGTGTGCAGACTGACACCCAAGGAAGCGGAGGCTAGCAGGCGTGCATACTCACTCGTGCTCAGCCAGGCCGTCCGAATAGTGACCTTGTTGAGTTTTCCAGTAGCCTCGAGTTGTGCTATTTGTTTGACATACATCTCTTTCTGGGGTCCTTTACCGGTAATTATGGCGAGAACAGAGGGCAGCTGTGCCATGTCGGTGCTGGCCCTCTCCGAGTACCGGCATAGCGCGTCAATGAGAAGGGAAAAGTCCTCATCTGCGGTCCAAGAGGTTGAACTGACCAAGACGCGCAGCGCTCCGGACGACAGCAATGGACGCACCGGTTCAGTTTCCGGGAGAGACTCTAAAAAGTCACGTCGCGCAGTATTGTCTAGGATGGGTTGGAGGTGGCAAGCTGGTCGGTCATGTAATGGTAGGATCGGAGCATTGAGGAGGAAGTCTTTCTTCAGGACGGAAGCCATGGCAGTCGTGACGCAGATATGCGCGGTAGCGTATTTCCCTAATGCCTTCTCATACCATTTGGAGAATTTCACCAGTGGATGGTTGCCTCCGAGTTTGAGCGCCAAGATAGTGTATCCAAAGTTATGCCAATCAATGACCAGTCTTGTTTGTCGGAAGAAACACACGAGGGAAGCGATCGCTAGAGTGGGGATTGAGGGTGGATTCTGTGTGAAGGAGATCGGAGAAATAAGTACACCGTTTCAGCAACTGGTTTATGAACACAGCGGTACCCACCTGAACAAGAAGCCATTTTGCAGGCTTGGTGCGATATGCCAACGCGCGCCACAGGTAGACAATTTGGAAGAGAACCTTCAATGGCCCAAACAGGAGGAATAGAAGCTTGTTACTAGTCTGTAGATAGGACGGATGCGGAGGGAGGGTAACAATGGTGATTCTGGGATCGGATGCAATGTCGGGATGGACTTCGGATTCTACACCATAAGTTAGCACTGAGAAAGGCAATTCTCCGGCTTCTCAAGCTTCATATGGCGCACCTTTGTATCCAATGATGTCGACCTTGCCTCCTCCTTTGGCAATGCTCAGCGCATGATATTGCATGCGTGGGCTGCGTCCGATGTCCCCGAGGACCAGCACTTGGACCGTGGTCTTGGGCTCGTCGACACCATCTTGGGCGGTTTTTCGCTTCGGCACATACTGCGAGGGCAGAAGGAGAATTAGGACGGTGAGGATCGTCGAGCAGCAGAAGGCGACACTGATGAGCGAGTCGATCATGGTGGTGTGCGCAGGGACAGTTCCAGTCGTCCGTGTCGGGACCCTTTACGTAACCGCGACTTTATCGGCGTTTGTTCCTGACAGCTCAGGCACCCACTGCCGATAAACCCACGTGGATCACGTGCGGCCCTCGTTATCGCCGCAGGTCGCATGGGGGTTGCATGTTGTTCGCCAGAAAGCCTCCTCCTCCGTCGCCAAGGTCCCCCTGGAACCGCCATTCTTGCTTCTGTTCGGAGCTATGCCGTGTCGCCTCTCGCAATCGCCCGGTCGGTCCACGTTTTTGAGCTCCTAAGGCTCCTCTTCGCTCTCGCGACCTGACCGCAGTCCCCCGGTCCACGTCGCCGTCCCTTGTTTGTCGCTTCAATTCGCTCCCCAGCCGGTCTCGGAACGAATCAGCCGCCTGAGAATATGTCAACGGGGCCTCCCGCGTCCAGCGTGGAAAGCCTTCCTCCGCCGTCGCATGGACACGGCCATAGACACGCCCGTGGACGGGGCCACTCGCGTTCGACCGGTCCCATCTCGCACTCGCTGTCCATTTCCGATATCCAGCAAACAGCCCCGAAGACGGTGAACGATCCAGGACACTCCAATGGCTATGTATCGGGCCCCTTACTCGGTCACCACCATTCGCATTCACATACTTCCAACCATGACGACACGGTGCATACCCACGGGGCGAAACATGGCCATTCCGGGAGCATCGCCGCCAGTTTGGTGTCAGACGCACATCATGCAGTGGCAGATGCCGGCTCCTCGAAGAAGTGAGTCTGACAATGGCACACCTTTGGCGAAGCTAACCGTGTCCCAGACGCGAGATAATCGCTAGCTTGCTAATGGCTCTACCGGGGGTCACCCTTTCGTGGTACTACAGACAGCAGGTGAATTGGTTATTACCACCGCAAGCACCGGACGAAGACACGCCCTCTATCCCAGAATCTCACCACCTTGATACGATTGCGGCCAGAACATGTGCTTTGACTGCGTTGACAATGATGATTTTCGGAGGCGGCCAGGTCCTCCGCCGCGGGGCCGCGGCAATAGATACAGCGCCGAAACTCGACTCGAGCACGGCCAAAAGTGCGCTGCTACGGATGCTCTCTATTGGACTTCCAATTTATGCGTCTTTGAAAGTCGGCGGATATCTCGTGGCATTGACTACGCTGCTGGCCGTTGCCTCCGGTGTGCCCACTCTTCCCCAGGGCCCGACGTCCAAGCAGGGCCACGTACGACTCAGTCAAAGGAAATTATCTGTCGGTTTCATTTTGGCGGCCGTCGTGCTAAACTATCTCGGTTTGAGTCCGTCCCTGGAACCTCAACGCACCCTAGGATATGTGGCCCTCATTGTGTCGATCTTTATTCTCCGCCCCCCTTTTTCGGGGGCGACTTCTGAGCTGTCTGTATCCGGTCTGGGTATTTCAGGCCCGGAGATTTCAGAATCTTTCCAAAAGGCCACTTCTGCTTCTTCGACGGAGTCCCTTTTGACAGCGCTTTCTGGAGTGCTTTTGAGCATCGTGACTCTTGTCTTCGGTGGGCTATCCATTGACGCCCCACATGCTATTCAGCTGCTCGTTGTTGCGGCCATTTTCTCACTGAGCTTGGCTTTCCTGTCTCCAACCAATGTGCGATCGTCACATAAAATTGGACTAGCTATAGCAACGGGAGCTGCGGCTCTGATGTGCGCGCCGCCTATGCAATACACCATTCAGGTGGCTTACCTCTTCCGCTGCACCTTGGCAGTCATTTCATTCTTCGTGTCACGTTTTGATGATAGCAGCCTTCGTCTGGCCTCTCACTCTCATGGCCATCATGGTCACCAACACAGCGATGCGTCGAAAATTTCGAAACTCGTCATCCAGTATAGTGAGCCGTACCCACTGCTTTACAGCATTGTTAAAGAGAGTGATTCTCGTCGGATCTTCTATTTCATGACGTAGGTTTGGTATGATTCCCTATTGAACTATACCGAAGCTCACAACTTTAGCCTCAATTTCGCCTTCATGCTGGTGCAACTGTCATATGGCTTCATCACTGGGTCGTTGGGTCTTCTCAGTGATAGTATTCACATGTTCTTCGACTGTCTGGCTCTTGTTGTCGGCCTCTGTGCTGCTGTTATGAGCAAATGGCCACCAAGTGCTCGGTTCCCATATGGCTATGGCAAGGTCGACACGCTATCAGGATTTGCCAACGGAATTTTTCTCATGTAGGTCCATCCTTTCTACATACAGTAATCATAGACTAACCCCTTCCAGGATTATCAGTATAGAGATCATCTACGAGGCGGTGGAGCGACTGTCATCGGGCAGTGAAATGCACCGTCTAGGGGAATTGCTGGCGGTCAGTCTGGCCGGACTTTGCGTCAACCTGGTTGGGATCATGGCGTTTGAGCATGGGCACGGACATGGACACGACCACGGCCATGGCCATGGACATTCGCATGGAAATGAAAACATGCATGGTATCTTCCTCCACATCTTGGCTGATACGTTGGGTTCGGTGGCTGTGGTGATTTCGACTGTGCTTGTGCATTACTCTGGCTGGCCAGGGTATGATCCCATTGCGTCATGTCTGATCGCCGCTTTGATCTTTGCTTCGGCGATTCCTCTTGTGAGCAGCACCGCCAAGTCTCTATTGCTCACTCTCCCGGCGGATATTGAATACAATGTTCGTGAGACCTTGGCGGGAGTGAGCACCTTACGAGGGGTGGTCGGATATACCGTACCCAAATTCTGGCTCGATGATACCGCCGCCACATCTTCCGGTCATGATCATCAAGACCACGGTCACAGCCATGATCATTCCCACGGTCACTCTCATGGCCACGGCCATAGCCATGGACACTCCCATCATTCCCACTCCCATTCTCACGGCCACAACCACGATCATCACGACCACCACCACGATCACGACCACGACCATGATCATGACCATGACCATGGGAAACACGGCCCTCACGTCCTAGGAGTCATTCATGTAATTGCTTCGCGCGGTGCAGATCTCGAGGATGTGCGACAACGCACGGTCGACTTCCTTAAAGAAAAGGACATGGATATTCTTGTTCAGGTCGAGCGGGAGGGTGACGGACGATGCTGGTGTGGCGGCGGAGGAAACAAGAGTTCCTGAATTCTGTTTGCTTTTTTTCCCCTCAATGCTCTATACCTCTCGGTGGCGGGTCTGTCTGTATATGATGAATGGACTGTGACTATGTTCTTCCAGCGCGATGCATTGTAATTTCTTATCTTCTAGTCTATGTTTTCATCTCGGGTCTATACCGTATGTGTCATGTTATAAATGATGGTCAATGCTTCCGGTTGACGACCGAGATGCGCCAGAAAGGCCTCATAAGCCCAATTTCTGTTTCGGCCACGATCGAGCCGCCTCCCATCGGCTATCGCCCGGCCGCAGAGCCACCAGCAATTCCGAGGCCAGGGCCGTTCCCGATTTTTGCGCCCACCAGTACTTCCCATCGAGGTTCCCCAGCAAAACCGCCCAATGCGTCAAAGCCAATAAGGCCAGTGGCTGACGGCGTCTGAGAGCGTGGGCAAACTCCTTATCCACCACGGCGAGCCACGCCAGTACGGAAGCGACATCTTTGGATTGCCGGTAACGACAGAAGCAGCGACGGAGCAGAAAGAGAGCGTCTTTGATGATGCGGTGCTCGTCGGCGTCGACGGGGCCCATCATGGCGTCGTTGATGGCGCCCAGTCGGTCGAGGGCTTCCGCAGTATCGGGATCCAGGTCGAACGCGATTTTCTCGAAGAAGTGGCCATGGGTGTAGAGGGTGGTTTGGAACCAGGAGCGGCCGATTCTGAAGATATTGCTGACGCCCTGGAGGAGCTCGAAGACGGTGACGATAGTTTCGGTCATGCTGGAGCGTTCGCCGCGCTCTGCGGTCAGACGGGGGAGAGCGATACCGATGACGGTCGTGATGATGGAATGGGCGAAGACGGCATCGCAATTGTGCGGGCTGATGTGGTCGATGGCATGCCGGAAAGGCGTGAAGGCGCGATTGTGGTACTCGAGGGCGATGTCGAGATAGGTTAGCGCCGTGGGTGGCACCGTCGTCGCGGCGGTATGCAGAGCGGCGATGGCGAGGAGGCCGCTCATGAGGAAATCATAGTCGAGGGCTTTACGGGGTATGACGATCTGCCAGCTATGCTGGTCTTGCGCGCGGTTGCACAAGCTTTCGTAGGTTTCCGTGGAGAACTTGTGCATGAGCTCGAGGTCCCATCGGCGAGACGGTTCGACGGCGCCATCATTGTTCTGAGGACCTGGTCTGGGGACCCCGACCGGATGGACGGTGGTCTCGGGGGACGGAGCTGCAGAGGAGACTCCAAGGGCTGGGCTTGCCGGCGACGAATTGGCCAGACTCCGGGTTGCGGCGTTCACGTAGCTGCAGGGGAGTTCCCGAGAGAGACAGTTGGCGCATGGCGGGCCTTGTTCGTCACACTAGGCCGGTCAGAAGCCACAGATCTGATAGCGGGAGCGGTGGGTGAGATCTCGTCTACCTTGACTCGTCGCTTCTTGCACTGGTCACAGCCATTGCGCGATTTGGTATGGGTCCTCCGGGGTGGCATGTCCAATTGGCCCCGGAGTTGAGGGAGCCAGGACACGAGGGCAAGCACCCGGCGGTGGCCATGCACGGAGAATGGGCGAGATGCGGTGTCTGATGGAGGGAGAGGTTTCGAGACGGCAACGAGAAGGTTGACGTCGATTTGTTCGGGGAATTTGGGCACGTGGAGGCACGTGGCGATGACTCAGCAGGGTCCTCTTCTCCCTCTCTCTTAGTCTCTCTCTCTTCCTCTCTCTCTCTCTCTCCCCCTCTCCCCCTCTTCTCTCGAGCAGTGAGCCGGTGCTGACCACATCCCACCCCTCTGGTTGCTGACTGACTCCGCACATCATCATGCTCCCTGCACTGCCCGACGGCAATCCGCTGCAACCATGGTCTTAGCGACGGCCTCCCCCGAGGGGCGATGTCTGGTGGATCCGGAACCAGGGTTCCACAGCGGCAACTATCATCTCGCTTGGAAAGGCGGCATCATTGTCGCAGATGGAATTTGGTCCATTTGATGCCAGACAAATTTATCTGAGGGATGCTAGCAGGCTGAGTGCTTTCTGTGCTCGGGGGGAGACACGGTGCCAGAGAAGAAGAGTCCAAGTATACATAGTACATAGTATACATCGGATACTCTGTTGGACTCGGTCTATACTCCGAACGGCTGTCATTGGCCGGTGGGCCTGCGAACACGAAAACGAGAACGAATGCGAAAACGCACCAATCGCGGGACAGCGTTCGGTGCTTAAATCTGCTGACGGGGCCGGAATGGATGCCGTTGAATGGGCGTCGACCGACTCCACCATGACAGTCGCATCTTGGCAGCGACACTAAAATATTATCATCTTCATCCCGCAACCCAGACTCCCTGTCGCACTTATCTACGCTCCTTTTCAACCCACATCGACATCGGCTTCATTCTTGTTGCGTCCCCTCGTTTTTCCCCCGTTTCCCTCTCGTGGTCTCGCGACGGTGACCCTCCATTCCGTGCCCCATCCTCCACCATCTCGCCATCTACTCGACACATCGCCTCCCCAATCCACCCACCATGAGTTACAAAACCTGCTCGGAGGTCGGCCCGCTCTGTCCCGTCGAGGCCACCACATACGGCTACTATCCCAATTTCGCCGGCAACGTCTTCCTAACCGCTTTCTTCGGCGTCTGCGGTGTCGCCCAAGTCGGCATCGGGCTGTACTTCCGCTCATGGACTCTCATGATCGCCCTCGTGGTGGGCGCCTTTCTCGAAACGGCCGGCTACATCGGACGAGTCCTAATGAACGATAATCCCTGGAGTTCAGGCGCCTTCAAACTCCAGATCGTCTGCCTGGTGTTGGCGCCCACCTTTGTCGCCGCCGGCATCTACCTCACCCTCAAACACATCATCCTCTCGCTGGGACCCGAACACTCGCGTCTCAAGCCTCGCCTCTTCACCTGGATCTTCATCGGCTGCGACGTCGGCTCGCTCATCCTCCAGGCCGCCGGCGGTGGTGTCGCCGCCGCCGCCGGCAACACGCAGGTGGACCTCCTCAACGCCGGCAACAACATCATCATCACCGGCATCGCCTTCCAGGTAGCCACCATGTCCGTCTGTGGCATCCTCGGACTCGAGTTCTTCATCCGCGTCATTCGACACGGACCCGGTCTCTCGGGCGAAAAGACCTTTGAGAACATGCAGGGCCAGAAAAATGTGAAATTGGTGGTGATTGCGGAAGTTTTCGCCTACATCACCGTGCTGATTCGTTGCATCTACCGGTACGGCAATCCTATCTAGCTCCCCATCCCTTGCGGCAGACATCCTGCAGGCCCCTTCTGTCGGAACCCTAGGCTAACAGTGCGATTGGTGCAGTATCCCCGAGATGGCGGGTGGCTGGGGAAACCCGCTGATGCAGAATGAAAAGGAATTCCTCGTTCTGGACGGCATGTAAGTGATCCCGTTGCTGTTGATCTTCTTCGCCGCACTTGGTACTCATGTCCCTAGGATGATCGGTTTGGCCGTGCTTGCCTTGACCATCTGCCATCCCGGCTTTTTCCTCCATTCCTTGCGCAAGGGACTCAAAAATCGGTCGTAAATTATAGCCCCGTTGGTCGACCGCGGGTCCGAGTTGGTGTTTCGATCATTAGCGCTATAGACGTATATACTGCATATATAAAGGATCCAGAAATTCGGAATACTGCACGCATTCTCATTTCGATCACCTACCAGTAGCCTTGAACCCCTTACATATCCAATACGTACTCACTTCAGACAATACTTACATGCATTCATGTATATAACCAACTAGTTCAACAAAAAAAAAAAAAAAAGACAACGAGATGCAACAACCACCGGGGGGAAATAAAATCAACAGACAAACTCCATGCCGACGCGAATGAGACACAACTCCCAACAAGACACGCACAAGAAACCGGGAGAAGGAAGCAGAATCAGCCGAGAACAACGCAGACGGGGAGAACGAGCGAGCGAGAGAACACAGTCCAGCTAGAACTCCCCGGGTAATCTCACCATGCTGTGCTAGCGAACAAATGACACAGAAAGCAAAGGATACGGGCGAAAACGCCCTAGTCCTCGCCCAGGCTCTCCCGGACACACTTGCGCACCCGCTTCTTGAACTCCTTGGGGTCTTCGCGCCACAACCGAGCAGCTTCCACGTTGGCCGGACTCTCGTCGTTGGGGCTGGACAGCATGGAAATCACGGAGAGGAGGATCGTCTCGGGGGTTTGCACGGGGGACCAGCGTTCGGCGGCGGATTCATAGCCGTACTTGTCCTCCTCGGGGGGGTGAAGGATGGAGATGCAGACTTCGCCGTTGGGGTAGACTAGATTCAGGGCCAGTTAGTCGGTATGGGCTGTCCCCGCGTCGGTAGGTGTCACGGTGGCGACGTACTGTTCGGATGGAAGAGAGGGCTCTCAAACTTCATCTTGGGCGGCATGTGCGGGTAATCCGTGGGGAAGGACAGTCGGGCGCGGAAGAAACCTCCTACAGACGGAAAATCACCCAGGTGAGCGATCAGTTTCTCCCCATCACATCATCGGCGGGTGGGAGTCCGGGTCGATGAGCCCTGGGAGGGGATCCTATCGGATGCTCGGATCCATCTGGCGGGATAGAGAAAGGAAACACGCACCACCGTATAATTTGACATCATCGGAGATCATGAGCATGACCTCCCATTCAAAGACATTGTTCTCGACTAATCCGCAACTGATCCCGGGGATATCCTTATCGGACTGCATCTGCTGCAGCTGCCGGGACAGCATGCGACCCGCGGGGGTGGTGGCCATGAGGGGCGGCGGAGACGGAGGGGATGCAGAGAGAGGGGAGGAGAAAGTGTGGGAGTGAGAGCGTGCGGGACCGGCGGCGATACGAAGGACCAGAGAGGAGGGGACAGGGAG
>RHLO01000792.1:0-30892 GCA_003719415.1 Aspergillus olivimuriae
CTCCCCTCCCGCTCCCCGAGGCAATCCGATTGACCTGGTTGCATCGATCATCATTCTTCGGTCCTTTATTTAATTATTCCACTTGCCTTCTCGCTCTCCTTCGCGCCCGTTTTCTTTCCTGCCCTTTTTTTCGGGTCTCCGGTCTGACGTCCCCTCATCGCCCCCCCCCCCCTCCTCCCGTCATCGAGCGCCGTCGGATCGCTTTCTCACCATCATGGACGGCGACGACCTCATTGCCTCGGTCTACCGCAAGATCGAGCGGGAAAAGGCCCTCATCACTGCCGCCTCGAACATGCGACAGTCGACCGACAACCCTCTGGTACAACAAAGAGTCGATGCGAACATCCGCGATGGCCGCAAAAACATCGCCTACCTCGAGGAGAAGATGCGGGAGCTGCAAGTGCGTCGGATGGAACAGGAAGGCGGCTCTCCCACAGAGAAGCGTCTGCCTCCTGGCCCGGACGCTCCGGCACCGCCTCCGAAAGACTATGGTCCAGGCCAAGGGAACGAACAGGGTGAATACGGTGAGGCCTCAGGGGCGTATCCGCATGGAGGAGCTGGCACCATGCCCACAGGCGCTCCGTTCAAGGACCCCCGGCCATTCGCCCCCGTCCCCAAGGCCCGGCCAAATTATACGAAACTTGGTATGCTTCTTGTGGTCTCCCCGGGCGCATCCGTCCCTAACTCTCTCCAAACCTGTGCTGTACTGACAGGGGCGTGCGCGTACCCTGGATAGATCTGATCAAATATGATACCCCTTACCTCGGCCCTAAGATCCAGCTCATGTTGTCCCAACTTGAGTTCAAGTTGAGTGTGGAGAAGCAGTACAAAGCCGGTATCGAAAAGATGGTCCGCCTATACCAAGATGAGGGCGATCGAAAGAGCCGTGCCGACGCTGAGGGTCGCCGGATTGAGAGCAATCAGAAGATTCAGCTGTTAAAGCAGGCACTGAAACGATACGAAGATCTCCACGTGGACATCGAATCAACCGACCCCCCCGATGGTATGGCTGCTCTGCACACCTTATTCTCTAGTCGCCACCGTGCCACGGCTAACACATGCTTTGTCTTTCCCTTGATTTAGATGAGAGCTTAAGTACTCCCAACCTGCGCAAGCCCCTCACTGGTCTTTTGACCTTGCGTGTCCATGCCGTAAGGGATGTAGATCATGCTGCCAGTTCGAGATTCTCCCGAGGACCTGAAACATACGTCATCCTCAAAGTCGAAGACACCGTCAAAGCCCGAACGAAAGCCACTCGATCCGATAGATGGCAAGACGAGACATTCAACATTGATATTGATAAAGCGAACGAAATAGAGCTCACGGTATATGATAAATCGGGCGATAGACCGACTCCAATTGGAATGCTCTGGGTGCGCATCTCCGACATCGCTGAAGAGATGCGTCGCAAAAAGATCGAGTCCGAGTTCAATGCCTCCGGCTGGGTTTCAGCCGATAAGATGGAGCATGGAGGCTCGTCTCTGCAGCCTGACTCGGCGGGACCGATGGGCTCTGCCCACTCCGCTGCATCAGCAGGCTACGGTCATGGCCATCCTGGTGCTCCAGGCCAAGGCTATGCAGATGCACCCCCTGGCGCGGCCCCTCCTGGGGGCCCGGTCATGATCGATACCTGGTTTGCATTGGAGCCTGTTGGCCGGATTTATCTTTCATTAAGTTTCGGTTGGCCTCCCTTGCGTTTATACTACTCTTTCCCTGAATTGGCTAACGAATTCTGCAGCCAAGCAGTTGAAGGACCGGCGGCCGTTCGATATCGGTTTGAACCGCCAAGGTGCTGTTCGACAAAAGAAAGAAGAGGTCCACGAAAAGCAGGGACACAAGTTCGTCACACAACAGTTTTACAACATCATGCGTTGCGCGCTTTGTGGCGACTTTTTGAAGTATGCAGCCGGCATGCAATGTGCGGACTGCAAGTACACTTGCCACCGCAAGTGCTATCAAAAGGTTGTCACGAAGTGTATCAGCAAGGCCAACTATGAGACAGACCCCGACGAAGAGAAGATCAACCATCGTATTCCTCACCGTTTCGAGAGCTTCGCCAATATTTCCGCCAATTGGTGTTGCCATTGCGGGTACCTGCTTCCTTTCGGACGCAAGAGTGCCAAGAGATGTTCAGGTAAATATTCTCCGAACTGTGTGTTCCACTGGTCTATCCAATTGCTAACCCGCACGATCTCTTGCAGAATGTGGGCTCGCTTGCCATGCTGGGTGTACCCATCTCGTCCCTGATTTCTGTGGCATGTCAATGGAAGCGGCCAACCAAATCCTGGAGACCCTTATTCGAGCAAAGAATCACAACAAATCCACTTCTGTTAGTTCTGGTCTCAGCGGCCGCACCCTTCGACCCAGCGGCGGCCCTCAGCCGGCTCAGGATAACGTCGCTCTTGCCTACCCACAAAAGCCTACCGAGAGTCCTTACGGGGCGCCTCAAAGACAACCATCCGCAGAAGCCGTGAGCGCTGCAACTAACTCGTATATGCCACCACAGTCCCCGACAGCCGCCCAGCGTCAACAGCTTCCGCCAAGGACGTCTTCAAGCCCTGCTGCTGCTGCCGCTGCCGCCGCGACTGGGTTGCGTACGCCGCAGCAAGTACCCGGTATGTTCATGCAATATCCAATTCTTTCTGCTTTCTGGGACTAACACTTAGAACAAAAAGTCGACTCGGGCCGCCCAGTGCCAAGTCAGCCACCGCAGCATGCGCACTACGACCCCGCTGCCTATGCTTCATATCAGCAACCTCTCCAGCCTCAGCAGGCTATGCAGTCTCAACAAGCAATGCAAGCAGCTGCTTCGCCATATGGTCTCCCGCCACAGCAGCAGCAGCAGCAACAGGCTGTTCCGATGATGCAGCAACAGATTGCCGTCAAGGAAGATGTTCCCCCGCCTCAGCCTAAAGCTAGAATTGGCCTGGACCACTTCAACTTCCTCGCGGTCCTGGGTAAGGGTAACTTCGGTAAAGTTATGTTGGCGGAGACCAAGAGCACCAAGAAGCTCTATGCTATTAAGGTGCTGAAGAAGGAATTCATCATCGAAAACGATGAGGTGGAAAGCACAAAATCTGAGAAACGTGTTTTCTTGATTGCTAACAAGGAGCGCCATCCGTTCCTCCTCAATCTCCATGCCTGTTTCCAGACTGAAACCCGTGTCTACTTCGTCATGGAGTACATCAGCGGTGGTGATCTCATGCTGCACATTCAGCGTGGCCAGTTCGGCCTCAAGCGGGCGCAGTAAGTTTCCAAAATTCTGTCGGAAAAAGAACTTTCGCTGAACAATAATTAGATTCTATGCCGCGGAAGTTTTGTTGGCTTTGAAATACTTCCACGAGAACGGAGTCATCTACCGTGATCTCAAGCTTGACAACATTCTGTTGACCCTGGACGGTCACATTAAGATCGCCGATTACGGTCTCTGCAAGGAGAACATGTGGTACGGGGCGACTACCAGCACGTTCTGTGGTACTCCGGAGTTCATGGCGCCGGAAGTAAGTGTTGACACCTTTCTATTCTCCGGTCAGGACGGTTACTAATTTCATGTGAAGATTCTGTTGGATAAGAAATATGGTCGGGCGGTCGATTGGTGGGCGTTTGGTGTGCTTATCTACCAGATGCTTCTTCAGCAATCTCCCTTCCGTGGTGAGGACGAGGACGAAATCTACGATGCCATTCTCGCCGATGAGCCGCTCTATCCCATTCACATGCCTCGGGACTCGGTCTCCATTTTGCAGAAGCTTCTGACTCGTGAGCCGGAACTGCGTCTTGGCTCGGGCCCGACGGATGCCCAGGAGGTGATGTCTCACGCTTTCTTCAGGAACGTCAACTGGGATGATATCTATCACAAGCGGGTTCCACCGCCTTTCATGCCCACTATCAGCAGTCCTACGGATACCAGCAATTTCGACCAAGAATTCACCAGTGTTACCCCTGTTCTCACTCCTGTCCAATCAGGTAAGAATCGAATCCATTCTCACCCGGATACCTATGAAGCCAGTCTTACTGATCCTGGTGCTTGTTCACGACAGTCCTCTCCCAAGCCATGCAAGAGGAATTCCGTGGCTTCTCCTACACCGCCGACTTTGCGTAATTTACTTTGCAATTATCGAGGATTGTCCTTTTTTTACACCCATTTATTGAGCTTTGGAAGTTTTATACATGTGCCCTCTTGATTGTTACCAGTCGCCTTCCCGCTTTCTTGTTTTAATTTTTTGCACGGAAAATGTTGTTTAACATACCCATGAGAGTTTTGAGAGCTGGTTTACGCGCTGATATGGCTTTTGTGAGTGCAGATGGAATGTGTGACTTGGACTGGGAGGTGCTTAATTGTTTCTTCGTCTCTTCTTGTCTCCAGCATTTGAGGCTTCTTTTGATTCCCATGACTCCCATTCCGGGGGTAATTCTGTTCTCACGTCCGGACCATCCTTTAATGCTGTATGACTGAATGGAAGAGCTCTTACTTTTTTCTTCTACCAATATCCATAGATGTGATTTTGGACTAGGCAAGAATGGGGGGAACGGGACCTGCCGAAATGAGGGCTCGAGGGATGACCTCATGCCTGATTGGGTGGGTTGGCCCTTTTTCTTTGTGTTGCTGGATCAGGTGGCCTGGTGTTTCAACTTCTTTGGGCTCGACAGTCCTCGACTCCAGGACCTGATTCCTTTTCATTGTCACCTCCCCAACGTCGTCTTTGTCCCCGCTTTTCCTGCCCTTCTTTGTACTCTACTCCGGAGTACGCCATCAAGATTTCAAACAAAGACTCGCAAACGGTGAGAACAAAAATAGAAATCACTCCCTTCCCACATCAGCCAACAATCTGGGTTGGGATGAAAGCTGAAAACAAGGTCAACTCCCCCGCGATATCCCTCACTCTCACCGAGACAACCTCTCACAAAACACACTTGCCGATAATCAAGACCAATCTCAATCCAGGTCTTGCAATCTCAGGGTCCTTTCCTCTTCCACGCTGAGGAAGCATCAAGCATCACTCTGACACTTGACTTCATCTCGGACAGAAATTCACCAACCCTCTGCACGATAAGCACCAGACAAAGAAGATTCGACGTCAAGTCTTCGACGTCGCAGAAATGGAGTCATCAGGATCTGTTCCTTCACTCTCGCCTTCTGCCATCAGCAATGATCAACCATCTACTTCCACGAAGCCAACGCCCAGGGAAAGAAAGGTTGCAGATCCAAGTTACGTTCCCATCAAAAACGAGTATAGCTCAGATGATGCGGATGATGAAGATTTGGATGTCGGCCTTCACACCCCAAAACGAACGCCACGGAAAAGAAAAATCAAGTCCGATCCTGATGATAGGACCCAGTTGGCAGGCAATACGCATGCTTCGAAGAGAACGAAGATTATCGCGACCCCTGTCCAGCTGCCAACCCCGTCCTATACTCCAGCTGGTAACAAACTTAATCCTGGGCAGGAGGGTCTGGAAAATACTGACATGATCTCTAATCCGGAACACTTCACATCTAAACTCAGAGATATTCAGGCGGGACATACTGCAAATCGCAAGCGGCGGGCTTTGTCGGAGTCTGTGACTGACTTGTACTCTCCTGTGACAACATCGGATTCCAATGATAGCCAGGATGCCGGTTATGATGGCACCCCTAGTCCTCTGGATTTGCTGATTAGTGCGAAAAAAAGAAAGAGGGAGGGAGAGGATGATATGCATGCCTATATACCCCTCCACAGCGATGAAGAGAAAGAAGAAAATACGCTCCGCATCTCGAAGAATGAAAAGACCGCGGTGGTATTCGATTTTTCTGTGGAGAAAGCCAGACGCTGGGCAGAGGCTATCAGTCTTCCTCAGGGAGTATACAACGATGAGGAGAGTGATCTGTTCTTCAGACTAGCCATGCGGGGATTCGAACCTTTGGTGCCACGGCACTGGAAGTATGACTTCCCAACACTTCCTGATTTGCTATTCCCTTCACCAGAGGATGAGCCAGGAGCGCTGATCCAGGCGTTGGAAGGTTCTAATTTTTACGGTAGGAAGACATGCCATATCTTAAGATTAGAGTGTTTCTAACGGGCTCGTATTACAGGGGTCAAGTCTCTGTATCAACTTTTCTCCGTTGGAGGCCGCGTGAGAGACTGCAGGATCCTTAAGACGAGGCCGGAGGCCGTAATCATACGCCATGTGAAGCGCTATATTCGCTGGGCTATCTATGATTCAAAGTTGCATGTTGATCCGCTGGCAATCCCGTTATATACCGTCTATGGCCAGAGGAAAGGCGAGTCCACGCTCTCTGCGGTCAAGAATCTCAACCAGCGCCTGCAAAATCTAGCCAGGCGGTACCAGAAAAGTCTCGGTCAGGCTCCCACAGCACCATCCAGCCCTCCGATCAGCGATGGTGGTAGCAATGCATCGAACATCAGTACCAGATACCCTCTCTTGGTGGGGTTTGTCGTTTGTGGGCCGATTATCGCCATATTGACATTGAGCACGGATCCTGCGAGCAGGGCTCAAACCACTGACAGCAAATTCAACTCCCAATTTGACCTCAGTGAAAGAGGCCAAGATGTTTGGAATTCCCTTGCTATTGCCATCACCGTTATGCATATTCGGAGGACTATGATTCAGCTTGCGGCCGAGAAATTGGGGGGATACAGTAAGCGTCGATGGGGTTCATCTCCGATCTCTGACAACGACCTTTAGGTGAATATTTTATATGATAACGGCAGCTCTCAGGGCCGTATATGGTCCACAGCCTAATGTGTGCTTATTATTCAGTGTAAAACTTCACATGGTAATCCCAGTAAGCGTCTCAACGACAAAGTTCTTGAAGGCTTGGAGTAGTCGATATATATAGTAGCGTGAATCTCTTACATCGGTACCGGTATGTGAGATAGAGCCAAGCATCAACCTTTCTTACATTTAAGGAGCCAAGACAACATAAAAAGCAACTAATATTTCTGAAGTGGCTCGACTGATGTATAAACTTTTTTTATAAGGTGCTGTTTGCGTATGCCCTTCTATCATTATTCAGGGAGCAAACCCCAGAGAAGTCACATGACCCTCCCGGTGGAAATCATGTCCCCGCGATTTCGACGGTTGTTGGGGAATTGCTCGCCGTGCTCCAGGTTGGTTAGACACAAAGCCCAGTCATGGACGCAGCTGATGACCGTGAGGTAAAGCTTCAACGCGCCTCCGGTGATCTGGTGAAGGAATTCTCAGCAAAATTGCCATCTTTGCTGTGGAAGCCACGGTCCGACTCCCGAGTCCCACGAAGGCGGACGCAAGCGTCCAAGACCGAGAAGCTTGCTAGTCTGGTAGGTCATTTCTTGTGATTTGGATATTCTCCAAATAAATATTCAGAGATATTTTTGAAACTCTTATCCCGTCCCAAAACACCCATACTGATAATCTGACATAGCTTGAACCTTTCCAAGAATGGCCTCAGTTGTTAGACCCACATCTACAAGCACTTCTTCCTCCTTTGGTGGATGCTTTTTTGGCATACTTGATCAAATACAGAGATCAGTACCTCACAGCAGACTGCCAGGCCCACAGCCAAGCCTTGTATCCTTTACCAAGGGCTATCTCTAGACTTCTGTACACCTTCTGCAAAGTTCGCGGTGTCAAGGTCATTAGCAGATTTCTGAACAACGAGCCAAAATACTTGGACCCATTACTGCGAGCATTCATTCAATGGGATGAAGTGCAAGAGGATGCAGCAGCAGATATCACTCCCGGAGATACTCCCCAGCGTCTGATTTGGGAAGAACGCTTTGTGATGCTGACTTGGCTTTCACACTTGCTGCTGGCACCTTTTGACTTGGCCTCCATTTCATCGGATGACATTCCCGTACCGTACAACAATCTGGGACAGCTGAAGGAATTGCCACAGCAGACTCCAACTGTTACGAAATCACTTCTTTCAGTGTCATTGAGCTATGTGAACGTACCGGGTAAAGAGCGTGAGGCTGCCACTACTTTGCTCGCGCGACTTGTGTTACGGCGGGATATGCAAGCCCTTGGGCTTCTGAAAGACATGACAGACTGGGCGTTCTCTGTCCTTCAGCCTAATGGGGACACCGATGGGCCCTCAGTCTATACTTGCATTGGATTACTGTCATTCCTTGCGCGACTAGGAGCGTCGGGCCAAGTCGAAGATTTTGCGCCTCTGGTTCTACCGGTGTTTGAACGAACTTTGAAAGTTGTAGAGAGCTCGTCCGGAGTCTCGAATGTGATAGCCTCGTCTGCGCTTGCTCGAAAGATGATTATCAAGATACTACGCACCATTGCGGTAATGGCGCTGACGCTCAGCGAGAGAGAATACTGCTTGCTCCCAGACGAAAAGATCTCTTTCATACTGGAGGATGCAATTGACCATTTCCTGGTCGCCCTCGCCGACAAGGATACTCCTGTGCGGTTTGCAGCTAGCAAATCCCTCAGCATTATCACTTTGAAGCTGGATCCTGAAATGGCTACCGAGGTGATCGAGGCTGTCACTGGGTCGCTGGAAGAGAATATTCTGTTTGAAAAAATAGACGGCACGATAGTCACCTTACTTGAGGCCAAGAGAGCTGGCGAGACCAACATGAAGCGAAACTTAAGCGCTGTTGATGCGCAAAGGTGGCAAGGTTTGATCCTTACCTTGGGCCATCTTCTGTTTCGTCGTGCCCCCCCAACCCATCGGCTCCCTGATGTCCTCCAACCTCTAGTGTCTGGTCTTGATTTCGAACAAAGGTCATCAACTGGTAGCTCGGTTGGCACCGGGGTGCGCGACGCTTCGTGCTTTGGCATATGGGCTCTGTCCCGCAAGTACACCACCGAGGAGCTGCTTACCCTCTCGCCACAGACAATCAACACGCCGACGAACCATGATGGCGCAAACATTGTTCAAATGTTAGCCACTGAACTAGTATGTGCTGCCTGTGTGGATCCATCTGGAAATATTCGCAGAGGAGCCTCTGCTGCGTTGCAGGAACTCATTGGACGCCATCCCAACATCGTGATTGAAGGTATTTCTCTGGTACAGGTTGTTGATTACCATGCCGTGGCACGTCGATCAAGGGCGATGATTGAAGTGGCAAAGGCGACAGCAGCCCTAAACCAGCATTATTGGAGACCTCTTCTCGAGTCGATGATGCAGTGGCGAGGAATTGGCTCCATAGATGCCGAATCTCGAAGACAAGCCGCAAGTGCGATCGGCGTTCTTAGCGTACAAAAGTCTTATGAAACGCTCGGGATAGTACTTCAGCGACTGCACTATAAATTGTACAACCTGCCTCATAGCGATGTTGAAGCTAGGCATGGCTGCTTCCTCGCTCTTTCTGCAACCGTTGATGCTTTTAACACTCTCCGAATCGGGGACAAACAGGATGCTCCTGGGTCGTTGGAAGTAGCTCGTCAAGTAAATGAGCTCTGGAATATCTTCGATTCCCCCGTGGGACCAACCAAGAACGACTTGACACTACAGATATCAAGGCCGGAGCTGAGTGCCGAAGCATCTTCTCATCTCATCGGCTCACTCTCAAAATCAGTTTCGTGGCGCAATACCTCAGCTACCCTTCTCCCGGCAGATTTGCTAGGGAAAGCTTGCGAGACCCTCTTATTGTGTGTTTCGCGAGGAGAGGATCTTTCTATCGAGGCGTCATCGATTGCCATATCTGAGATATTTCCTCTGCTTCCGTTTGAGAAGCAGGATAAGATCATACAAGGGTGGTTCTCGCATATCCATGCTACTTGGAAGTTGCCGACTAGCCGTGGACAAATATCAGTTTTGGGTTCCATTTTCAAGAAGCTCGAGCCTGGAAGTCATATGAGACAGACTGTTGTTGAAGAATTGCTCCATTGCACAGACAAGGAGGAGCTCATTGAAAAACGGGTTGTGGCTGTGAGGAGCTTGGCCACTGGAGTTTTACCGCACATAAGTGAGTTTGCATTTCACATGGAGCAACCTTTGTCTGACTGGTCTACAGATGTGACAGAGACTATCGCGGATCATATAATATCCTTTTTGAATGACTATACCACCGACAGGCGCGGAGATATTGGGTCGTTGATCCGGATGGAAGCTATTCAAGCCGCCAGTATAATACTTAACAAGGACACCGACTTTGAAGCTCGTACTTCGCAGATTCAGGACATCATTGGCTGTCTGTGCCGACTTGCTGCAGAGAAGCTGGACAAGGTTCGCTTAAACTCGTGGATATGCTTGCAGACCTACTGGGAGACAGCTAAAGACTTCCCTCCGCTGCAAAGGTTGGTGGTTTCTACTATCGCGGTTAACTATTACTCTCAATGTACTGATTTAAAACAGAAAATACGAACATTTCAGCCATGTGTCAACTTCGGAATATTTCATGCAACTTCTTGAGCTGCAGAAACTTGACTGGCTGCGCCTGCCGCTCTACCAAGGAATCGCAACGTCTGCGGTTGCTGGGTCAGAAGGGCTGATCCGCGCCTCTCGGTCTGCTATGGTGCAGCACATCAATAGCTATGAAGATGAAGAGAAACGGTTAGCCAGTGTGTCTTCTATAGTAGAAGCTCTGATGGTCATACTGGGCGATAACCTGCAAGACGACCGTTATGCCATACCTGTTTTGGAACTATTGGCATTCCTGCTCGACGGTTATGTAGCGTCCTCTCCAGAACATTTGGAGCCAAGGTGCGTTGCTGAGATGATGATGTTCTGGCACTCACTAACAGTGTTTCAGTTTCAGGAAGCTCTTCATTCTTGTTCAAAAGGCGCATTTCAAGTCCTCGAACGTCGCCCGACTTGAAGCCGCCATCAAAGTTTATGCACCACTCTCTCGTTTGCAGCATCTAAGAGCAGATGTTATGAAAAAGATGACGGCCATGCTCTTGCATCCTTTCCCAAGGGTACGGAATATTCTATATTATCCCCATGCTAGACTGACTTATCTGTATTAGGTTCGAAACATGCTTGCAGACTTCTTGTACATGGAGACGGAGCTTGATTTGGTGCGGTCTCAGGACTGGACGAGGCAGCCTAAGGAATTGAAGAGAGATGTGGACGCTGTTCGGGAGATCTTATCGTGTAAATAATAATCATGTTCGGAGATGCATGATGCAAAAAGAGTGTTCGTTGTATATCCACCTAGGTAGGTATTCTAATAAGCATGGGTCCTATAGCAAGAAAAAAAAAAAAAGAAATGCAAAAAGAAATGCATCATCCGTGAATCGAACACGGGCCTCATCGATGGCAACGATGAATTCTACCACTAGACCAATGATGCTAGTTTATTGAAAAGCTCCTCACTATTTGGTTACATAATCCTCAATGATCCACCAGGTCGATCCATCCACGGGCCTTCAGAGCCCGCAGCTACTTTAATCGGTCTACTTCCAAGCTCCTCCAGCGCCTTTCACAGCGTCACTTGTCGCAAAAATGGCGGCCGTACAAACGCCTTCAAGCGGTATCCCACCCAATCCTACGTAAGGACATGTCTATCTCATTGCCTCTATCTTCCAAGAACCGTTCGCCTGCTAACCACACCCTCTCCGCAGTGTCTACGTATGATTCCGTCCGCCAAAGTCCCGCGCGTCCTTTGAAAGTCGTCGCACACTAACGGTCTCTCCCCACCATAGGTCCGCAACCTCGAGGAGCGTATCAAGGTTGATAGTCTGAAAGAAGCGCTTACTGAGATCTTCTCCGAATATGGCAATATCGTTGACATCGTGGCCAAGACAAACCTGAAGGCCAAGGGCCAGGCCTTCATCGTCTTCGACAACGTCGATTCCGCTTCCCGCGCCATTGAGGAGATCAACGGATTCGAACTTTTCGATAAGCCTATGGTGCTCGACTATGCGAAGACCCGCAGTGATGCGACGGTCCTTCGCGAGGGAGGGGATGACGAACTCGAGGTTCACAAGCGGAGACGGTTAGCCGAGAAGGGTGCGTTCCTCTGCATTTATCTCGATTGCGGCGCTGGGGATGCTCCGCATATCTACTAGTTTTTATTTTCGGGCCCATTACTAACTGTTCTTGATGTTTAGAGCGCAAACAGGCTCACGAAGCTCTCGAAGCCCAGAAAAAGCTCAAGCGCCCACCTGGCGCCCCCGATGCCGCGCGCCCCGCGAAAACTGCCAAAGGAGCTGGCCTCAAGCCAACCAGTGGAGCAGCCGCAGCTGTCATCCCCGACGAGTACCTCCCTCCCAACAAAATCTTGTTCCTGCGGGACTTGCCCGACACCGCCGACCAGGACAGTCTCACTGCCGTGTTTGGCCGCTTCGAAGGTTTCCAGGAAGTCAGATTGGTTCCGGGAAGAAAGGGGATTGCGTTCGTCGAGTACGAGAGCGAATCTGGGGCCATCAGTGCCAAAGAGGCGACTTCTGGCATGGCTATGGGCGAGGGGGCCAAGCCGATCCGTGTTACGTACCAGCGACAATAGCTCTCGATTTGCGGTCTATTTGTTCTGGCGTTGGGGTGCGGCTTTGCTCTTTTCTGTCTCAATATTCTTATGGAATTGGCTGAATGCTATGCGATATTTATCTTGTTTATGTATTTGCTGTGGTTTTATGTCTCGAAGCGGGATGACCACGGCCAAGTCAAATGGAACAAGTAGAGAAAAAAAGAGACATATGAATGATACCAAAATAAGACGGCTACATGCTAAAACAGGGAGTATACTAGTTACAGAAGCAAAAGTAAGTCAGACAACGAGATTAGAAGATGACGTCCGCATCCTCTTGTTCGCCTAGCACATCGGGGGCATCTGGAGCCTCCTCCTTTTTAGGAGCGTCCTGCTGCTCTGCAGCTTCACGCTCTCGGGCAGCCAGGATCTCTGCATCGGCGGCAGCGTTGTCACGTTGCTTCTTCCCAGAGACCTTCTTGAGTCTGTAGAACTCCTCTCGGTCAAGCTCGTCAAGTTCGGACATGATATCTACATGACATTAGTTTCAATGCAATCTAAGAGCGGGGGAAAGGTGCTTACACTTGATGGTGTTTTCTGTTCGGGGAATGATAACGTGCTCACTGGAATAACGGGTTAGTTGTTGAATACAGTGAGTCGGGGATAGCCTTACATCGCGTTTACTGTAACAAGTTAGTTTGATAAGCAAGAATTTGGTGGGTGAAACCAGAACTTACCTCTCCGGTTGACGACCTTGATCACCTCATCAAGAATGACAAAGGCGGTCTATGTATCAATAGTCAGAATTGAAGAAGATAGACTGAGAGTGGAGCGTCCCAAACCTGTAAGCTTGCCAGTTCCACCAAGGTCTCTACAGCCCTAGCATATGTCTCCCGACAACGTTGGACTTGCTGACCTCCCTTCCCAAGACCAGTCAGCCCGAAGTCGTTGATGCTGTCTTCGGTATAGCTCTCAAAATGAGGGAGGAACACTCCGGAGACGTTCTCCTGCTTGGCGCGAACGCGGAAGCGGGCCTGCTTTGCGGACTCCTGGATCTGGTAGCCGATGTCACCTCCTACAGCGTAGCTGACCTCCGCTAAAGAGAAGGCAGCAATCTGCATAACACGGCCCATTTTCTGTTTGGCTTCATCGATGCGTCGGGTGATCTCTAGTCGCCTGTGTCAGTCGGAGGCTCTCAAGGCGGGGAACGTGGTTCACGGCGAGTAATTGATTGATCGCACCTCGAAAACGCCTGAGAAATTGCTTATATTAGCACAGATATTTCAGAGAGCCGGATATACAGTTGCATACTTGGTCAAAGCTTCACTCTTTCTCTTCAACAAGCTGTGGCCCGTTTCAGCTCCTTTCAGCTTGCTCTTCATCAACCCCAGCGACTGGCGAGTCGGGAAGACTGCCTCACGGCCCTAGACAGAAGGAAGAGAGACATCAACGATCTTGTTATTGGAGAACAATATGAGGCAGCGAGAGACATACTGCTGCACCAGACATGGCTAATAGAGGTCGAGAACGAACGAACGACCAGGGTCAAAGGCCACGATACCGCGCTGTTGCTGGCCGCGATGACGATAAGGACGGAGGACGTTTCTTACGTAACCCCAGCGGGGAGCTTGGACCAATCCCAGTCCCGCATGACGGCCAGCGGTCACGTGCTGCATCGCCGACTTCATCTTCTGCGGGCACCGTTCGCGCTGGGTTCAACGCGACGAGAGTGCTCTCCCGTTCATGCCAACCCCTCCTCCCTTTATACCCGTGTCGACCGTGTGAGTCGGTCCCGCTCGAGTGAGTGGCGAAATGCCAGGGACTCTCCTGCCCCCGAGATCCCACCGGCAACACGCACAGATGGACCGAACGTCGGCCTCCGGGCCTGACCTCTATTTGATAGTGAGTGAAACAACTTCGGATTACGCAATTCCTTCTTGTCTGACCATACCAACTTGCATAGGCGGATCAGGATACCGTATATGAACAGGATCTCCTTCGGAATCCTGGCAGTGTGAAACCATGGCTCGATTATATTGAGTACAAGAAGCAGCAGGGCACGCTCTATGAGCAGGCTTTTGTAAGTCTCTTATCGCATTGATCCTGTCTCCGATGCTAGTTACTAACTGCCCTTCTACTAGGTCATGGAGCGTGCTTGCAAGGAATTACCTCGGTCATATAAACTTTGGAAGATGGTAACGATATTTTTCCACCCTTCCCTTTCAATCGACTCATTTTTGTCATTCTGAATCCTTCTGACCATTACAGTATCTGGAATTCCGAACGAAACATTTGAAAGGTCGCAATCCCACAAAATACCGTGCAGAATACTTGAAGGTGAACGCGCTCTTCGAACGCGCCCTCATCCTGCTCAACAAAATGCCCCGAATCTGGGAAATGTATCTCGCCTTCATGCTCCAGCAACCTTTTGTGACACAAACAAGACGGACTTTCGATCGCGCACTGCGAGCCTTGCCAGTGACACAACACAACCGAATTTGGAAGCTCTACAAGACCTTTGCGCGCTCAGCCTCTGGTCAGACTGCCGTGAAAATTTGGGCTCGTTACATGCAAATTCACCCCGAAAATGCCGAAGAATACATTGCGCTTCTTGCGGAACTGGGTCAATACACAGAAGCGGTCAAGCGGTATATGGAAATACTCGACAATCCGCGGTTTCAGTCAAAAGAAGGAAAGAGTAATTTCCAGCTGTGGACCGAGATGGTGGACCTTTTAGTGTCCAAGGCCAAACAGATTGAAACTGGCCCACAGGTTGGAATCGACGTCGACGCGATTCTCCGCAGTGGTATTGACCGCTTCGCTGACCAGCGCGGTAAATTGTGGGCTGGATTGGCGACATACTGGATCACCAAGGGCCATTTTGAAAAGGCAAGAGACGTGTTCGAGGAGGGAATCACGACTGTGATGACTGTTCGTGACTTTACCTTGATATTTGATTCTTATGTTGAGTTCGAAGAGTCCATCATCGGAAGTCTGATGGAAGCCGCTGCTGTCCGTGCTGATGGCGGTCAAGCTGACGAAGATGCCGACTTCGATCTCGATCTTCGTATGCTGCGATTTGAACAGCTCATGGATCGCCGACCATTCCTTGTCAACGATGTGTTACTGCGACAAAATCCCAACAACGTCATCGAATGGGAGAAGAGAGTCGCCCTGTGGGGTGACAACAAAACAGAAGCAGTGAACACTTACACTGCAGCTATCGCAGCAATCAATCCCAAAAAGGCTCACGGAAAGTTCTCTGAGCTCTGGATCAATTACGCCAAATTTTACGAGAACGGTGGGGATCTAGACAGTGCTAGAATCATTTTCGAAAAGGCTGTGAAGGTCCCTTTGAAGTCTGTTGTTGAACTTGCCGAGACATGGTGTGAATGGGCCGAAATGGAGCTCCGCAGCGAGAACTTCGACAAGGCAGTTGATATTATGGCAAAGGCTACTCAGGCCCCCAAACGATCTACCGTGGACTATTTCGATGAGACTCTCTCCCCTCAGCAACGAGTTCACAAGAGCTGGAAGCTGTGGAGTTTCTATGTCGACCTGGTTGAAAGTGTTTCAACGATAGAGGAAACAAAAAAGGTATACGAGCGGATCTTCGAACTGCGCATCGCAACCCCGCAAACCGTCGTCAACTACGCCAACGTACTGGAAGAGCACAAATACTTTGAAGATTCTTTCAAGGTCTACGAACGCGGACTGGACCTCTTCAGCTACCCGGTCGCCTTCGAGCTTTGGAATCTCTACTTGACCAAGGCGGTGGATCGGAAGATTGGCATCGAGCGACTACGTGACCTGTTTGAACAGGCCCTGGATGGCTGTCCTCCGAAGTTCGCAAAACCACTTTACCTCATGTACGGCAACCTGGAAGAGGAGCGCGGATTGGCCCGACATGCCATGCGCATCTACGAGCGGGCTACCCGCGCCGTTTCCGACGAGGACCGTTTCGAGATGTTCGAGTTCTACATCACCAAGTCTGCCTCGAACTTTGGATTGACCTCGACGAGACCTATCTACGAGCGCGCTATTGCAGCTCTGCCCGACCAGGAAGCCAAAGAAATGTGCCTCAAGTTCGCAGAAATGGAGCGACGACTCGGCGAAATTGATCGTGCACGTGCAATCTACGGCCACGCTTCCCAGTTCTGCGACCCTCGCACCAATGCCGAATTCTGGCAGAAATGGGAGGCATTCGAAGTCCAACATGGCAACGAAGATACCTTCAAAGAAATGCTTCGTATCAAGCGAAGTGTCCAGGCGCAGTACAAGTATGTTTCCCCGTCAATCATGCAATGCCCCCAAATCATCTCTAACCTCATTCCCTTAGCACCGATGTCAACTTCATCGCTTCCCAGGCGATTGCTCGCAGCCAACAACAGACACAGGACGGCGAAGGAGACCAGGATGCCGGAGATGGCTCGGCAGAGCGCGCAGATGCCATGGCCGCTCTCGAGCGACAAGCGCGCGCTCCCGTGGGCTTTGTCGCTGCCAGTTCTGGTCCGGAAGGTGGCAACCGACCTCCCCCTGCTGGTCAAGAGCAGCCGGTGTCAGCTCCCGTGAACCCGGATGCTATTGATCTTGATGACGATATGGATGCTGAATAAATTTTGCACCCCAACTCGCAACGTTTTGTTTCAGGGTATCTTTCCCTCGGATATTTGATTAGCCGCCGTTTTCTTCGCGGAGGAACCATTTAAAGAAGAACAAAAAGACTCTCCATTGCATGATGAACTTCCATTCCTTTCCTTGTCTCTTCCCCACTTTGACCACCATCCTGTCTGGTTTGATTTCTTTTGGACCTCACTCTGGCCAGAAACATTGGCCATGAATGTCACTGCTGTACTACCTTATTATACTCGTCCCTTTTGTCGCGGTTGATTGTTCGTATCTGTGTTCTATGCGATACCTTTGTTCTTTTGACAACAGGCGTTCATAGACAAATTTTACTGTCTCAACAATACCATTTTCTTTTTATTTTTGTTCGAATCTAATCGAAGCAAGATGAGTCCGTACGTTCTTATGTAGGACGGTCCATTCGGTACACTCCTGGATCTGGTATCTGGGACAAGCAGTGTGCAAAATGTGTCATGGAATTGCAGACGAATGCACCACCAATATCGGTATCAGAAACAACACCACGTCGACCGTCTAGGTATATCCCAAATAACAGTTTGCAAATGCACCACAGACAAAATGTCAGTCCACAAAGGCTTCAGGCGATCTCTATGGAACGATGGGATTATATTTACATCTGGACGAAGAAAGAAAGCAAAGATACCAACGCTATAAATGTCTGAGGTAGGAAAGCGGATTAATTGGTTCATCATCGATTCGTCGTTTCATTTGAAAGACGCACTAATCGCACGAGAGTCACCAGGTTGTCGTGATGACTACGGATTTTGTTGCTGCTGATCAGGTGTGGTAGACTCCTTGATCTCAGCTCCATCATGTGGCGCAGCGTTGGGAGCATTATCGGGCTCCTCGAGCTTCTCATCAGCGGGAGGAACCTGGGCGGATGGATCGGGGGATGGAGCATTCGAGACTGGGGCAGAAGTTTCTTGCTTTGGCGCATCAGGGAAGATTTCCTTGAAAAGATCGGGAAGGAATCTTTCCAGACGTTTCTTGGTTTCTGCCCAGATCTTTTCTTTACCAGGGTCCTCGGATCCTGGTACCAGATAGCCGCCATCGGCCATGACAAGGATAATGTTCTTAAGACTTTCCGGAATAGCCTCCTCCTATAAAGAGGTCAGTGAACAAAGATCATTCAAGGATTACGAAAGGACAGTAGCTTACCAAACTGTCCCCTTGACCACTGTTCATCATCCGATCGAGAATGTCCAAAATCTTGAGCCACAGATCCAGCATCCCCTCTCGATTGGGGAGTTGGTCCAGATAGCGTAAGAAAATTTTGCAAACCAATGTGGCTGCCTGAACACGAGTTTCACTCATTCCGAGGGGGTCTGAATGGTAAATCTCGGGCTTCAATAGTCGTAAAATAAGAGGAAATAGGACCTGGTCGAAGATAGCAGTCCATTCCTTGTCATCTGTCGCGTTTATTTCGACTGAAAGAAGCGACCGCTGTAATGTGGAAACAGCATGATGACGGATATCTCTGCAAGGATTGATGCACTGGGTGGTCAAAGATTGGAACACGGGAGACCAATACGCAGACCAGGCTAAGATAGTCAAGATAGTCAGTAGAAGAATCTTTGTGACAAGACGAGAGTATGCCACACACCTTCATTCTTTTCCAGATGAGATTGCTTGATCAGTGCAGGAACTCGTCTAGTCAATTGGTAGATCAACCCAATCGCCTTGAGCGCTCGAGCAACGACCTCATTCTCACTATACACATGGTTGGTTAGCTTAGTGAATTTTGACTTTTCCACAGGGAAACAGACCTTGCTTTAGGCTGTTTGATTCCTTTGGAGCGTTTAGAGTGAGCATCTCTCTGGCGTTCTTCAATATAGCCCACACTGCCCGCACTGATGAAATCATTGGCAAGCCCAACAGTGGATTCATAATTGTCGGCAGTCACAATTGGCGGTGAAGTGTCTACTACAGTTTGAAGCAAATCAAACACCATTGGCGCTGCTTCTTTGTGCTGGTGCAGTCGTTGTAAAATGGACCAAAAATCTGGAGAAATGGTCATCTCATTTCGCAAAAGCCCCGTGGCCGAAACACAGCGTGAGAGACTCTTGACTACGGGAACGGCAACACTTTCCAGGATATCTTGATTAAACCCAGATATCCCATGAAGAATGACAGGCACTCGCATGTAAGGTTGCTCCTAGTGGAATGTCAGCGAGAGTAGAAAGATGATAAGCATGTGACTAGACATACATGACTCAGACGCAGCAAGTTCAGCAAGTAATAGATCACTCGCGACAATGCTAGGGAGTGGAGGTTCTTTGCGTCTCGTACGAAGGCTTGCAGGGAAGTCAACAGTCTCTCACCCAGGGCCTCCAGAGTCTTTTGATCACGAAGTGTGAGGATAGTGGCAAGCTCCAAGAGGTATATCACGCCCGGATCGTAGCTAGACCTTCCGGCCTCAGTCCTGCCATTTGAAGTCCTCGAGGAGGTAGGGCGCTCAGGTTTCACAACAATGACCGCTGGAACAGACTCCTCAGGCAGCAGATTGAGGAGAGTTTCCACCACCAGCTTGAGAGACGATGTTGGGAGAGACCTGTTCAGACTGTTAATGGACTGTGATTGATGGCACCCAAAAGGATGTGCACTTACTTAATGTTGGTCAAGATGCTATCGACCGAACATGCCGTGACACAGTCCACTGTACATAGAGTGTTGTCGAGCTCTTCGTCAGATGGCTCAGGGGGGTCGTCCGCTGCATAGCTGGATAGGTAAGACGTAAACGCAGAGAGGAGCCCTGAGTCATTCGCCTTCCCGTCGCGATCGATCACTTGGGATGGCGACTGCAGCGGAATCTGCGAGATCTCCAACTCAGAGGTGAGACTAGAATCGAACGCGGGAATCAGGGAGTTAATGAACAGGTTTCGGAGTATCTGCACAACATGCTTCCAGCCATGATGAACGGCGCTCTCATTGCCTGCCAAAACGCGGAACAGAACAACAGTCGCCAGCTGCGCCCTGAAATCTCTTCCAAATTTCACAGCCAGCTCGCTGACCATAACACTCTTGTTACCAGCCTGAACCTCCGTATTCAGGGAGGTGCTAGGAGGGGTTTCCGTTGCGAGTGTACTGATGGAAGCGAGGCAGAAGATGATGCGATCGAACGCTTCTGTCAGACCGTAACGGGCGGCTATCTGAGCGCATTGGTCGAATCCCATGACAACCCGGGAATAAACCGCATCATCCGAAGCGGACATGAAGACGTAGGAGAGAGTGGCGACAACGGGTTTCCAAGTAGCCTCAAACATTTCTGCATCATAGATGTTCGTCTCCCCAACTGCCAACTCTCCGGCGGAGGTTGACTTCAGTAAAAGCTCTCGCCAGGCAAAATCGAATGCGTGTTTGTTATCGTGCTCATCCGGTAGAATAATTTCATTCTGCTTGATGGAGTCATAGATCTCCTGGAGGAATTCGGGGGCGAAATCCTGTCCTGAATTGACGCCGCGTAGGTTCCTTGCAAAGTCGGTACAAGACATGCGATTTTGAGACTTAATGTTGGGGTTATACAATTCCGTGTTCAACATGATAATGCCATAGGTCAAAACAAACAGCGCGTCCTTGTCGGCAACGCCTGCAGGATGAGCTTTCTGTATGAACTTATCACTGAATGTCGTCACGATACGTTCAATCAAAGGGGATTCGCCAGGCAAACGGAAGGACCCCAGGAGATCTCGCAGCGCGTCGACGACAGTTTTGCCCGAGAAGTCGAAGAGATCCACGAAGGCATCCAGAAGGTGCTCATTGGATCGTTTCGAGATGAACTCACCCAAAACCTTCTTGGATAACCGACCCGTTCCTTTCAAGAATTGCGCAACCAAGACAGGATCATCTGGGTTCTCAATGATTCCTTGGCTGGCAAGATAGGCGATACCTGCCTTGGGATCCTCGTTGAACTTTTGGGCGCCACGAACGATGATTCTTTTGGTCTTTCGTTGACTTCTCAAGACTTCATTGGAAGGGAATCCGTCGGCGATGGGCTCCTCATCAAGCCGGTCATATATGAATTGAATGTAACCCAAGAGGGCGTCGAGGCAGAGAGGAGGCACATTAGTTGTGCTCCATGTCGCTGAATCAGGGAATGCATTGCGAGAGAGCAACCCGATCATATCCTCACATAGGTCGGCTCGATCAACCTCGCAGTCGTAATTGATAAAGAGCTCAACCATGAAGCTGGGAATCCGTGATAGCAAGCCAATGCTTTCGACCATAGCCTCCCGAGTCTCTGGTCTTCTCGAACCTCCTTCCAGTCCGAGTTTTTGACGGTCCTTGACCGGGACCGGGGTCGACCGTCCGCTACTGGACTGCGACGGGGGTGGTTTGACCAGCTTGGGTGCTTGTGGCACTCCGGCATATAAAGCTGGGTCGATGCCGGGTTCCTTGGGTATTTCGACCCGTGGATGGAGACAAGCCACCAGGTACGACAAATAAAGCTCTTGTTGAAGCTTCAAGACTGATCGACACGTCAGAAGTAATGTACCAGTCACGCGAAGAGACCCTGTGAGAATCAGCAAATTCTCCGACCTGACCAACTGGAAGAGGTGCCGGCAGAGATCGTCCTGGGCCAACGCGGCCAGACTGGGATGCCTGGCGATGGAGGGACCCGCAACTTCCAGAGCCACATCAATGATCCTTAATGCCATCACCCTCATCGGGTCGGTATGCTGTCCATTATGAGGGTCCAACAGATCGATCAATACTCGGAACAGCTCGCGGATCGAAGGCAAACCATACGGCTTGACGTCATCCCCAAGGTCGTCCTGTGGGCTGGGGGGTGCGGTAACAGCACTGCCAGTCACGGTCTGCTCTGAAGATCCCTCTCCGCTGCTGCGGTCGCGATCTGATACAGCGGTATCCGACCCGAGGGCCGATTGATGTTGTGAGGCCACAGTGTCACCATCTACCGAGGGATCCATTTTCAACTTGGTCGATTGGCTGTGGTCCTGAGCGAGGTTTGACGGACTGGCAGGTGAATGTTGTTCGATGCTCAAGTGCGATAAGCGCATGAAGATGACCTGGCACATGTTGACCATGGCCATCTCTGCCGACCTCCGCAGGACTTCTGACAGTCGAACCTGACAGCACATGCTTAAGCCTGTCTCCATCATCTCACAGACGCTTTCGTCTCCCAGGAGCTCTCCCTCCGGCCGAGACAGCATTCCTTCCATCAATTTGAGTATTCTCAAGAGCACGATCTCATCCGCGGCAGAATCGCTGGCTTCGAAGCGGCAGTGGGTGATTGCGGCGGATAATAGCTGCATGGCCATGGACAGTCGGGGCGATTCCAGGCTGATGATCTTGTAGGCGAAGAACTTGGTCAAGGCGACCAAGGCAAGAGAGGTGATCCCGGCGGAGGTGGAGGAGGAGCGAATGACCTGTAGGAAAGGATGGAGCAAGGCGGGCGCATCGAACGTCCGGATATCTCTGCAACCCTTGAGATCACTTCGCAGGCGGGTGAAGGCCGAGATCAGCGGATTATCCTGCATGCTTTTGCCCTTCTTCCCCCTCAGACCCCATCGATTGGCCAGGACATGATCCTCATCTACGGCGGACATCCTCGATCGGGGACGGGGAGTGGATGCGCCATTCCGCGGACTTGGGGGTGTGGAGGTATCGCGATCATAGACGCGCGAGGAGGCACCGCCCCCGAGGATAGCAGCCACGGAGGAGTGAGCCCAGCGGGCCTGCTTGCGCATGGCGGAGGTCACTGTGATACATTCTGTTGTTACCAAAGCGACCGGATCGACCGCAATGGGCAGAGCGGAGGTAGCCATGGCGAATGACGCAGGAAACGAACGGCTTGCCCGACGCGGGAGCAACTTCAGATCATGACCCTTCCGGAGAGGCAGGAGGGATGAGGAGGATGAGACCCGGAGAGGACAGGTTGCGAGGTTGCGGAGGTTTTTCGTCGGGCGGAGGGATCCGGTACTCGAGGAAGGCAGCCAGAGCAGCAGTTGTCGAACATGCGGAGGTGCTTTCGGACCGCCATCAAACACAACAGCTGGTCTTCTTTCGGGCGGTTAAGTCAGCCTTCCCCATCGGGTTTAGGCGGACAGGACCCCCAACTCGGTTTAGCCCCTCCGACCGGTTCCTGGTTGGGAATAGTGGCGTACCGCCCCGTGTATTGTGACCGCCGGATGGGCCCATCAGGTACCTGGCCGGGTGCCGGTACGGTCTCTGGAGTCAGGTTAGGTACTCCGGAGTAGTACCTAGGTAGGTACCTAACCTGGGAAGTCCCTCGTACCACTGGAGGTACCCCAGATTCAACCTCGAGGCAGCCCGCTGGGGTCCCACGTTGAAGAATATCCGTCGCTGGAGTATCCAAGACACGCAGTCCCATCGCAGAGGTGCCCCCCTGGCTGTCACTGGAGTAACTTCCGTCACATCCTGTTCGAGGAGGCAAGGAGCCCCATTCAACCCAAGTTCACAGCCGGGAGCAGCGCTTGGGATGGGCAATAATCTGGGCTCTATTGAAGGGTATCCTTGCATCCTCGACTCCCAGTTACAGTCGGACGTTGAGTATGCACTATGGGGACAAGGTTCTCCATGCTAGCCCGCCCCGAGCGCTCTCCTGGTGGCATGGGTATCCATCCCGATATCTCTTATCGTCCTTCAGATCGTGAGATTTGAGATGGATCTGCCGGACCTTATCCATGGTTGGGGTCGGCGGTGAGCACCCGTTCTCCACTTGACCCTTTTGGGGGGAAAGAATACAATTACGAGTCATTATTCATAACAACAATAATGGGCGACATCCATCGGCGATCGACCTGACGCCTTGCATGAACCGGATCCGTCGGGCGTCGATTGATTCGACTTCACGAGTCTGCATTTTCAGGTCTCTCCCCTTTTCGTCGGTGCTGGTCGGATAATTTCCTACATGAGGCGTCAGGGGAAGACCCTCATGATACCTCTCATCGTCTCAACACGTGTCACCCCATAGTCGAGCCAGGCGAAGCAGAACGACCGTGGAGAACTGACCAGGGACAGAACAGAGACGGCGACGACGATCTTGCAGTTGGACGGTTTCCTGCGACAGGGCACGGCCGACGTATTAATAGCATCATTGGAGTTAAGATAGTCACTAAGCGTTGAAACAAGGCCGAAAAGCATACTAATAAAACCAACCCCCACCGAGGGCTTTTTGCGCCCCCCCTTCCTCCCTTCTTCTCCTCCCCTCATCGAACTCGACGGGCGTCTGGACTCGGTTGGCTACTCGGGAACCGCTGGTCTGCGTGTCGCGCGCGCAAATCATCTGCAATCCGCCTTCCTTTGGTCTCGATCGACCACTAGTCCCTCTGGTGGCAGTCACCACGGCGATACTGAATCATAAACAATCCGTTTGATTGAATTGGATCATTTCTCCCACCTTTTTGATTTGCCTTTCTTAAACAAAGAACTAAAAATAAGAAAAAGAAAAAAAAAAAAAGGCCCATCGATCGGATCCCCACATCCATCCTCGGCCCCGTGAGAAGAGCAAACGCGTCGCATCTTTCAATTCCCCTCACTGAGTCGCTCTTCTCGCTCTCTCTTTCTCATCCCCGCCTGATCATCGCAATCCCCCTCCCTCGCCCAACTTCCCATGGAGGGCATCGCATTCCTTTCTCTCTCTACCGCATGAGGGTCCTCGCTCCCTATCTACTCTGCTCCTCTTTTGTCCTTCGCTTCGTATGATTATGCCGTCACAGCTGCCTTTTCTCATTCCAGACCTTCTTTGATTCGTTCCCCTTCGCCTGCTTACTTTGACGCACAATTCGAGCCACCAGTCCTTCTCTTCCGTGTTCCAGCTTTTGTCGCCCATTTTCGCCCATTATTAATTGAATCACTCAATCGGCTCGTTCCCTTCCGATCGGCTCACATTCCATCTCGCTCCCGCCCCGCGGTTTCCTCATTGCGCGCGCCATCCGGCCTTCGTTGTTTCCCTCGCCACCATGGCCACCATCCCGGGGGCTCCCTCCGACTTGCCCCTGGAGCAGCTCGATCTCTACCACACCTCCGATCCGGATTTGGCCTCCGTCTTCGTCTTCTACGGCCCCGTCGCAACCGCCAATGCTACCGTCAGCAGTTCGCGCATCCAGGCGCATATATTGACCCCCGCGGGGTTCCAGAGCTACTCGCGCATAACCATATCTCCCGCCGCCCCGTTATATGCGGCCGTCAACCATCTTCCCCGCGAGAAACAAGGCGACGCAGTCTGTCGGGGTTTGGCGGTCAGCATGCTGAAGTACTTCGCCGATCTGTCCGACTCGGCGAAGGAGTGCTTGCAGGCCCGCGCGCGTGTGGGAAAAGCGGACGGGAAGATCCCCAAAATGTTCGATGAGATGCATGCGGCGGATTTGGCCAATCGTATGTGCAAGGTGGAACAACCAGACATACTGCGCGACATCCGCGGAGCCTTCCAAGAACGCAAGGTTCCCTGGGTCGACATCGACGTAGTGCTTCCGCCGGGAACCATCCAGCCCTCCCAGTGGTCTGGTGAAGACGATGCCGATCTTGACGTGGAGGATGGCATCGACCTCCAGTACGGAAAATACACTGCGCTCATACGGTCTCTCGGAGCGCCAACCATCTTATCGACCTCGCGATTGAAACGTTCCCCCTCGCAGCCCACCAATGTGAGCAAGTCCAGGGTATTCAGCCGAAATCAAAAGGAGTCATTCCGCCTGAAGATGTGCGAATTCGTGGATACGGAGGAGAGATACGTCAACAAACTATACACCCTTGTGCGTCATGTCGCGGAAGATTTCCGCCTCAAGGCCCAAGAAAGGATGCCGTCAAGTGCCAGTCCCAACGAATCTGACCTAGCCACCCTGTTCCCACCGTGCTTGAATGAGATTCTCGATGTCAATATGGGTTTCTTGGGCGTGATTCGTGATGTGCTCGAAGAAACCGAGAAAGATGCGATTGATGATCTTGGAGTGGATACGGAGCTTCCCTCGTCCATGTCCCAAAGAACACCTTCCCACCAGCCCGAAAAAGATGCGGTTGGTGCTGTCGCATTCGCAACGGCACTCTTGGAGTGGTTTCCCCGGTTCTCGCAGCCTTATGCCGACTATATGCGCGCCCATACTGAATTCACGCAGACACTCAACACCTTCATGCGGGATAAGCATTCCAGCTTTTCAAAGCGCGTGCAGGACACAGGAGAGCAGCTTTTACGGTCCCTTCTCATGGAGCCAGTGCAGCGGCTACCTCGCTACAGCCTTCTCATTGATACTATGACCAGCAGCCTTCCGTTAGTGCATCCGGCCGTCCGACCATTCCTGAAAGCGCGCGACGTGATCAAAGACATATGCTCGCTAGATGATCCTTCATCCACAAACCATGACCAAAGTTTCCGACGCCTAAAAGAGATGGTAGATGGATGGCCATCAACCATTCTTCCCACTGGTCGTCTGATCACAGCCGCAGATTTTCATGAATTGTCCCCACCGTATCATTTGAATACGTCGTCTTCAGACCCCAGCCCGGGGATCATGTTGATCTACAAAAATTGTCTTGTATTGCTTGCGAAAGCGGCTGGAAGCACCACAACTGCGCGGGGCTTGCTGGCCGAACTGGACAATGCTGGATCAGCAACAAACGGGTCGTCTCGCTCTCCCCCTTCCCCAGACATACGCGTGGTGCAGGTTTATGATCTTCACGCAGTCCGCTGCATGCAGTCTACCTGTGGAAGAATATTATTCCTGGCGCCCACAGCAGTCACGTCAAGGCCTAATCAGAATACTACCGTGGACCTTCTTGCATTGGAACCCACTTCGATGTACGAGGGCCGGGCTAGCCGCGTGATCGAGGAAATTGTCAAGGCGAAGATTGAGGGCAGGTTCTCAGAAAATGAACGAGAGAACGGGAGATGGACCCTGCGAAGCCCTTCCGGCACCACAGGCAATATTGGTATCTTGGCGAGTGTTTTTGAGGAGGACCAGCAAACCGCAATGAATCGGTCCCGGTCGTCAAAGATAAGGATCGTGTTCGATACCCCCAGAACAGATTGCAGCAAGATTTTGAAAACCTCAGATCTCGAGGTGATTGTCTCGGTATCCCCGTCCAATGAGGACCAATTCCGAGTCGACATAGTCTCGGTTGTTGGAGCATCTACCTCCGACATCGTGACATCCGACGGTTTTGTGCCTGTACTGTCCAAGCGCCGTAAGTAGACTGAATCCCCCTGCGATGCGGAATACATCTGACTTCCACAGTGCTCAATGTGCTTGTACCTCTCCATGGCCCCCAAAATCGCACGATGACGGAATCTATCATACATTCCAACTTCGAAATTCTTCGGTATCTTGCTGGATATGGGTACACACAAATCAAATCCCAGCGTGGCTTCCGCCCCCCATCACCCTCCAAGATCCTTTCCAGCTTGTTGGGAGGCCAATCAAAAGACAATGTCATACCCAGCGCCAAACCCCCCAATTCGGCAACTCTGTTGGGTGAGTTCCCCAAGATGCCACCCCCACGTGCCAATATATCTCGCTCCAATACACTGCCTTCAAGCTTCCCCGGCAAAGAAAAAAGGGATGAAACCCCCAGCAAGATCTCTGTGGTGGGAACGACAACTTCCAAGGGGCAAGAAAGCCCTTTCAGCATTCTGGAGCAAACATTTGCGGCCTATGTACTTGCGCTGCAGTCTCGCAGCGGGAATATTGTGGGTCGCTCTCTGCGGGGAAGAGACAGCGTGGACCGGTCATCGGTGAATGAACTCTACAACATCTTACTAGAAGATCCTGGAAAAATTCAAGCAGCAGCGGAGGTGCCTGTGGATACCCTCTTCGTGGCTTTTGAGACATTTATGGCCAATGCATGGCGAGAACACATGGGACCTGTGCTAGACCCGCAAGTTCTCAAACATCTGCAAAGCCAGTTTGACACGATGTTCCCGCGCGATTTCGACGACCAGTTCCGCAAGACTCTGGCAGACATGAGTCCCCAAAACCGTCGTGCGTTAGCATCTCTGATACGGTTACTTGCAGAGTTGCTTGATGCGTCTGGAAACGATGGAGACCGAGGGGCTTTGACAGCTGCACTTGCTGAGATTCTAACAGTTGAGGGTGATCCAATGCACCACGTCTCTTTGCTGGATCGATTGGTCGATGATTTTGATTATCTGTTCGAAGAGTACATCCCTGGTGGTGCCTCTTTGGAGGGGACCCTGAACTGCGATCAAACAAAACCCGTCTCACAAAACACGGGGTCTGTCAATTCGAATGCGTCCTCTTTCAGGAAACGTTTTGGCTTCAGCCTACACCGAGAGAACTCCAAACCCGAGAGTGAGAGCAAAGTGTCGTCAATCCTGAGGACCCTCAGCAAAAGCAAGGGGTCCGGTGACTCGGAGCCGGGCACGCCCAAAGGCTCGCTACTGCGTTCCAAGTCCATTGATGTTGACTCTGGCTTGGGATACCTGCTTCGACCCGGCTCGCGCGATCGCCTCGGAGCATCACAAGAGCACCTCCGACGGCCAGGCAGCTCTCAAGAGGAAACAGCGTCTCTATCTTCAGTCCGGGAGATTTCAACAAACGGTGTCGTCAAGGTACGAAGAAAGCGACGAAGCTCTTTATCGGACCTGAGACCCGGTACGGCCTCTACAGACACATCAGCTGTATCTCCAGGACACAGCCAGAGGCCTAGCACTCCGATATCATCCAGCCGCCCGCGGTCAGAGATGATGACACCAACCCGACAAGATCAATCGCAGACCAGCCATGGATCAGGGTCTACTCGGAGCACATCTCCTCTCAAAAGTAGCTCTCCCAGTCGGTTAACGTCTCCCAGCCGTCGGTCGCCGATACGTCCTGTCACACCGAGCCGAAAAGAGAACATTGACCCAAGAACAACACAGCCTGAACGTTCCCCGAGAAAGAAAGCCGAAGGATCTGTATCACCTCCCCAAGAATCCAAACGCAGATCAAGAGCCACTAGCACCCCCGCCTCGAGGACTAACGGACTCAAAGAGCGGCCGATCGCGGTGAATGGTGTCGAAATGAAACGCCCGCAATCTTCGTCCGGCTCCCAGAAACCGCAAAAGCTGCGCATGCAGAGCCCTCAGAAGGTAAGATTTTGACTGTCTGTCCTATTTGACTTGAGGAAGCATTGACTTATCTGGTGATTAGCTCCGGGATCGTCTTCAGAGTGAGAAGCGAACGCAGAATCTTGCGCAATTGGGTCTGAAAGATGAACTAGACCTTATTGGGGAGGAGCTACGCGCAATGAAAATAACGCCACAGCCGCTGAGAACTGCTGGTCAAAGCTCTGAGTCACTTGGAGAATCATCTGCTTCGGCAACCAACACAGCCCTCTTGTCTCGCATGCACGACCTCGAGCTCAGGTTTGATCATCTTACCGGCGAATTCAATGGCCGGGTGTCGGCTATAGAGAAAGACTTGGAGTCGTCACTCGTGGTCAGTGAGAAGCGGGCCAAAAAGCTTGATGAGCTGTATCGCGAGGCGGGTGCTGAAAACGAAGCCTTGTACGACCGCTTTAACTTGGAGCTAAACAAAATGGCAAAGGGAGTGCGAGAAGGCAATGCCGAGGAAGCACTCAAGTCTCAACTATCCTCGGCACTCGAAGAAATTGGAAGACTCAAGAAAGAGAACTTCCGGCTCAAGAGAGAAGTGGGTGGTCTACGTGCACAGCAAGCTGCGGTAGCTCTCTTGAAGGCGAGTGAATGATCTGAGTCACTTATCTAAGGGATCAGATGTGCCTAGCTGGCTGGTTACCCAGGACTTTCTGGTCTCTAGTCTTTTCGGCAATTATTGAAGTGGACATGAGCACATGCCTATAACTGAAGCAATCTTGACGTTCTCTTTTTTTTTCCCTCGTTTGTCATTTCTCATTTTATGCTTCTTTTATATCCCTTCCAGCGCATCTACGATGATGTCGCCTGGAGAACTTGTCCTCTGACGAGTGGTCCATCATTGTTTCACTTTTTCTGTTTTTCCACATCGCTTCATTCCACTCTGGCAACAAAGCTATTGGTTTTCCTTTGTTTTTGAAGCAGCAATATTGGTGTCCTCGGATATTTTCTCTCCACGCAATGGGCTCCCTTTGTTTGGCAGGTTTTGGTCACTTCATTTGTCCTGAGATCGCATGGTTCTGGGAGCTTTGAGCGGTATCTATCTTCTTTCCTTCTGTATCACATATCCGCTGGGCCTGTTCACTTTATTTATGGTCTATTTTTCTCTGTAGGATAAATTCACTAGTTTACAGCGAGCCCATCAATTTTAAAGGCTTCGTATCAATCATCTTATACATCCATTCCCACTGTACTGTGCATGACGAGTTCTCCTTGAGGGCCGCCCGCATGTTCGGCAACCATACTCCTAGGGTTGGCAAAGCCACTGGTAGCCGGCGCTCCAGGCCCGCATAGTCCGTCCACCTCACTTCCAACAACGGGATCGTGAACCGGACCTGTCCTGGTGCGACACGTGCCAGACGTTCCATGAACGCAACCAAGGCCGGATCTTTCTCCTTCCGTGGACGACCCCGACGCTGCTGCGTCTCCTGCGCGACCCGTCGGATGGTCTCCAGATCAGACGGCTGGAAGGGACGGATCACCAGGGCGATCTTCTGCGTGTCGTTGTTGTCGGGGGCAGTGGAGTTGCCGTGTTTGGTGTATGACGTGGGGGGTGCGGGGAGGTGTTGGTGGGGGATCAATGCGAATCGGAACCAGTATCGGTTGTCCCAGAGGGTCCATGGCGTGTATTTTGGTGGTGGGTTGGGTTGGACGTGGTCGTTGTTGTTGTTGGGTGGTGTTGTTGGTGTTGGTGGTGCGGAAACGTGCTCTTGGAGGATGGGGTGTCGGTTGCGCATGTATGGTTGTCGAGAGAGGAACCACGTGTTGGTGGTGTTGGTGTTGTAGTCATGCGTGGAGGGGGAGCTTT
>RHLO01000795.1:0-12610 GCA_003719415.1 Aspergillus olivimuriae
CTTCGGCGTCTTCCTGGTGCGAAGACGATATATCCTGTCCCCCAGTCCAAAGCCGGGAATATCCGCGCAAAAAAGTCGGCTTGTGAATGAAGGGATAGAGAGTGTGTACACCATTCCAGTAACAATCGAGCAGATGGTCCGCTAGTGCACGTGGAGGTAGCGAAATATCTTCAAATTCAAATTGAAGGACAGGCCTGAGCAACCTCGTTTCCAGGTTGGACCATTGATTTTGATGTTTATGAGATATGGACGAAATGGGATGCAATTCCGTCTCCTCAGACGAACCTTGTATTCCTTGTAATAGGGATGCAATGGAAGAGTTCCCAAAAAACTGGAGTTCTCCAGGTCCAGTAGACTGAGGCTGCGACGTCAGAACTCCCATTGCATTGACCGTACTGCCATAGGGGGAGTCATGTCCATCATGGGGTTTGGCAGCTGGGCCAGGTGCAGGTGTATCTAGATTCTCACTGAGTTGATACAAGATCAGGACATATCCATGGCCTTTGATTCCCAGATCTCGGAGGAAGCAACCTACGTTATGTCCGTTGCAGGCCCCTGCGCCTGTCCCAGATAATGACAGGTGATTTTCCGTCGGGCACATGTGCGACAGATTGGACGAGTACCATCACAGCGCACCTTGCGCTGACGACATGGCTGGCAGGCAAAAGTGTCCCTTTGTTTCCTCCTCCGAGGGACGTCACCCTGAGAATGACGTGCCTGAGTCGAGGTCCCATCTAATGAAATGAGGTTTGGGGAAAGCTTACCATGATGGGATCTTGAACCAATTCAAGTTTGATGTGTTGAACTGTGAGTATAGTCTGTGTTATACCTTACCTTCGGCATGTCTTGTGGTTGAGATAAGATGCAAATGCCGATGTCTGTATCGGAGTTACGGGCTCTCCACAGGATATCGACGTCTTGGCGCGCAAAAATATGAACAGAAAAAAAGAATGGGGCCACCCGGGATCGAACCGGGGATCTTTCGATAAGCTATTTCTAGCCATGAGATGAAGTGAACTTCAGTCGAACGCGGATCCCAACTTCGCCATAGCCCCTGATTGGTTGAAAATTGTTGCCCAACATGATGACATGAACTAAAGACTACAGCCACAAGGGATCAGATGGATTGTCGCACACTTGATCTTCATTACAAGAGGTTGAATTTGGTCTCGTGGCATGTAATCCTACAATGAAATCATTTTCGTGCAATATAGGATATAGATAGTTCCATTGGTGTGATGAAAAGGTGATGGATGACGGAGAGAATTCTTTCGTTTCAGTCGAGATATAGGTTACTCTTATCAATGTCAGGCTATCCATTCAGGAGGATAATAAGGACATGTTCCAGGAGAATGCTTTGTCGTTCCAGGGTGAGGTCCTCAGGGGTCATGTGCGGCAGTCTATAGCCACCACTCCGCTATAATGAACATTTTTGTCAGACTCTTCACCGCAGTGTTATCAACCTACCTTTCTAGGTTTGGATGTCTCCCAATATCAATTCTCTATGATCTATATGCTATATTATGATATTACTACTGCTCGTACAGTTGGTCATAATGATACTACTCCTTATTAAAGGTGGTAGACCTGAGATACAGTCAGAAAACGATCTCCCTTCTTTCTTCTAGGCAGAATGAGGCCTTCAATTAAACTAGACGTATTTACTTGTTTTCTAAAACAGTAGCCTCTTCTTCCATCTGAGTTCATCATGCCAGTACTCCTAATACATCTTCAACGTTGGCCAATCCTCACCTACCCTTGAAGTCAACCTAATACCTCAATCTAGTGGCAGTGGCCACAGCCAGAGAGATCACGAGCGATAACACTGCGCTCTCCCAACCAAGAAGTGCTCTTGCCAGCGGCCCTGCGAAGCTTCCTCGTAACGGCATCCATGTCAAGACGCAGCACATCCTCAATATAGCGGGGGAGCTCGGTGTTATCCCAGCCTCCAGCTAGGTCCGCCTGAAGCGCACGGCGCTTGTGACCAGCAGCGTATCCATGGAGAGTGACATCGACCGAGGTATGGCCGCCAGTAGACCAATCCACACCTGCGCGGGAAGACAAAATCGAAGCGATTCTAGAACCAATGCTAGATGAGCTGAGGATGCTTTCGATCTGCTCGTCGGAGATATTATCGAGACCATAAGCGGGAAGGATCTCGGAGAGGAGGAATTCTCGATCGTCAGTGCCTTCGGGGCGGCTATCCCAGACGGACTGGAGGTACTCGATGGAGTGGGAAGTGTTGCGGAGAGGAAGAGGATCGTAGCCGTTGAGCGTGAGACCACCGGTTTCGTGGTCGGCAGCCGACAGCATGATAGTATCGGGGTGCCTGTCGATCCATTCGCGCACCCAGGCAATAACGTCGTTGTACATCCAGGTCTCGACGGCATGGTTAGCCGGGTCGTTGGCGTGACCGCCGTGATCAATGCGAGCGGCCTCGATCATGAGGAAGTAGCCCTTTCTCTTGCGGTGGGTGGCACGGTCGAGAGCCTGAATGGCCGTCTTGGACATCTCAAGCAGGGAGGGCTGGTCCTGGATGACACGACGGTCGATCTCGTAGCGCATGCTGCCTGTAAGTTGTTAGTACAGTGGCATGCGAATTGTACTGGGATGCAGTCAACTTGCCTTCGCTGAAGAGACCTAGAAAAGGGAGCTTGGCCCTGGACAGGGCGTTGAATTCCCTACGATCCTGAGCAACGGTGAAGCCCTGCTCTTCGGCGTAGGCCAACAGATCGAGATCATCCGAGCGGCAGGATCCCTCAGTAGTGTTTGGCGAGAAGTTGCAGCGGCCACCTCCTAGAAGCAGGTCGACCATGTGGCCAAGAGGGTGGCTGTAGCCGAGCTGCTGCTCAGCAATCAGGGGCATGGAGCCACGGTTGGCAACATGAGCCGCGTATACTGGAACAGAGTTAGCAATTCTCGCGTTATAGATTCGATTAAATGGTCTGGTAAAGAGGTAATACCGGCTGGAGTAGCATCACTAATGGACGTGGTCGAGACAAGACCCGTTTTCAAACCCGCCAACTTAGCAGCCTCGAGGATAGAGCCGACTGGACGACCATCAGGAGTGACAGAGATGGCACCGTTGTAGGACTTGTGGCCAGCAGCAAAGGCAGTGCCAGAAGCCGCCGAATCGGTGATCATACTACTGGCAGAGTGGGTGCGCACGCGACCAATAGCCTGAGCGAGACATTAGTATCTAGTCGTCATTGTATCTTAGAAAGAGAGCCCACCAAGTCATCTACGGCAAGCTCGTGGATCTCTGGACCCTTGCCCGTTGTGCCAGTCTCAATGAGAGAGGCAAGGTCGCGAGCCATGTTCTGCGATGCAGGCCCGTAGCCATCAGGAACGATGTAGATGACATTCTTCGCGTGGACAGTCGCAGCAGCAGCAGACTGAAGCAAGGCGACGCCAGCGGCAGCAACAGCAGTGCGCATATGCATGTTGACAGAATGAATAGCCGTGATCTATGGACTGAGAAGCTCCTGGAACGAGGAATCATTGGAGCCTTTATAAGCACCACGCCCAACAAAATGCATTCGTACCGGCCAAAGGAATCGCCAGATATCTTCCAATTGGCATCAGCTGTACAGCAACGTGCACGAGAAGTGTGATCAACAGCTTTGAAAGCTCCACCGGGGCAGGCAGGCCTGGAGAAGAGCTCTGCTTCAGCCGAGGACGCGAGATATTAATGAGTAGCGGCAGGGAGCCAGTGGCTGCAATGACTGGCAGAAACGCTCGGACGACTCTCCGTAACTGGCCATGCGTGACATGAGCGGATATACTCTGGATGAAACGATGTCAATGCACTCGTGAATCAGAAGATGGCAACTTCCCACGTTCTCATCCTGCGTCTCTTGGCCAAAGACCGGCGATGCCAATGCGGGGGCGGACTCTCGGCGCCATGGCCATTTGGACTGGACCCTGCGCTTCGATGCTACGGGATCAGGGGTCTTTGACCGATTTGTTGGACAAGATCACTTTTCATGATTGGTGTGTACAGGGGCGGAGAGTCATGTAGTGGTAGCATTAATCTGATGGGAGGATGTCGGGGTGTTAACGCATGGGATTGACGGTTCTATGTAGGTAAACACGGCAGGGGATGGAGTATATGCAGTGCCAAGATCCCTTATAAAAGGCAGCCAACAGCGACCAAGCTATCCAAGCATTATGTACATAAGACGGAAAGAAAGCCTCCGAAGCATCTTAACCCGTAAGTTTGCCCCCTTATGACCCTTTCTCGTAGCTTCGGTTCTAGGCAGTCCGAAGCGGAGGGATGCTATCCAATCTTGGCGCCGAGACAACGTGCTCGACTTGATCCTGATGTGGAAATTGGCGTGGAGACATTGAAAACATGAGGTCTCGCACGGAGGAAGAAAGGAACGAATATAGCCGTAGGTTTCGGGGTATGGGCTTTTCCATCTTGCTATCCGGAGAAATACGACCATACTATGCAGATGATGAAAGTAACGACTAAACGGTGAAGAGATATACGACAGACTCAAATTGAACAGCCGACTCACAGGAAGGACATGCATAGAGCTTGCCATAAAGACTCTTTATTAGCGCGTGGAACTGCGCCTGAAATGTTTTTCAGTACTTCCATTCTTGAGGGGCCTGTTGTCTAAGCAGGATGCACAACTTTGACTGAGACCTGCCTTGTGTACAAAGAATATTATTGAAGTATGTGATTCCCAGCTGGTGCGTACTCATCATCTTCCAGTACCAGTAGTGCCTGCATTTTGATGTCTGAAATGAAGAGGAATGTCCTCATATCTCATGCACAAACACACTATTGAACTGGCTCATGGGACAGCCACAGAGAACATGATATCCGCACTTTAGAGTTGTGAAGGATTGAAGCTTCCATAGGATCTCGATAGAAAACAAAGTACTGCAGTATGTAGAAAGATGACTGTTCACAAACGCTTCCTGCGGCACCGGAGGGTATTTTGCCGCCATAATCTCAGCAAAAACTGAGAATGAACATGAAATAGCCCCCACTGGTTGTCTCAAAGATGGATATAAGCCTCAAGGTCCTACTCATGTACCATTAATCTAAGCCACCCTCCTGCTGTCCTCATCATTTGATTCATCATTCTCGACGGCTTGCCTCTTGCGACGACGATGTATGATTGTATCAATGTAGCGACCAATAGCAAGGACAAGACCGACTGAAAGCACAGCAAGAGCAACACTGAAACCCCGTCGGTAGAGCGGTTTATCATCAGCGCGGAAAATTTGCGCCCCGTAGATACCGGCAATATTCGCTCCCATAATGACTCTATCAAACCGGAGAACGAAACCATTAGCATTGTCACTGATACAAGGTGCACTGACACACGCAGAACACAGAAGGGATTAGATCTTACCCAGCCATGGCAAGTGCACGTTGCTCTGAGTCTTTGCAGGTAAGGGAGAGCCACGCAATATTAAGGGGGTGGGAGAATGTTCCAAACGTTTGGGTCCACACTACACCAAAGTACCGAACTCCTCGAAGGGGCACGTTGGTGAAGGTTCGGTTGAAGATATAGCCTAGCAGGTGGCAGAAGAAACCAAGAATGACTGTCTCACCCCGTCGATTGCTACATGAGAGTGAGCAACCAAGTATGAAAAGAAGGGGAGGATAGATAGTTTGGGTATTCGGGACTCACTAATGATCAGAAACCCAGCTGAAGGCAAATGAAACCGGAACCTGCAAGAACAGACCGACCGACGCCAGGGCATTGCTGCGGAGATTTCCAAAGCCGAAGCTAGTGACTATAGACGGAGCATATGTGTCAAAAGCACGCTGGGGCCCATTGTTGGTAAGTGTGATCAAGAAGTGTACCCAGAGACGCCAGTCTAAGTACTGGAGGACGAAAGTGATTAGAATGAGCATCGCCCGAAAATTTGACTGGGACGACGTACCGTTCTTTTGAATGCCCCCAAGCCAATCTTCTTTCTCTTCTTGTCTTTCATAGGATCATCAAGCAGTACACGCGTCTGGAGGATATGCAGCTCTCGATCCGAAAGCCAGGAAACCCACGGTAAGAAAGTAGTGTGTGGATTCCTGAACGAGTCCAGGAGGAATAAGCCGAAAACGATACCACCAAGGACGGTGAAGGCTCCCATCAGGGCAAAGAGCCAGAACCAGCCAGGCTGTCCACCGACACCACGCATGTGTAGGATACCATAGGCGAGCAGCTTCGCAGAAGCCTGGCCTATCTGGTTCCCAAAGTAGAAAACCATTACACGTTTAGCGGTCTCGTCCCGCGTGTACCAAGTTGACAGAGTCCACAGTCCACCAGGGATAAACCCGGATTCGGTTATCCCGAGCAGAAAGCGTGTGGCGATGAAAGCACCATATCCTCGTTGGAAGGCCTGGAATGTGCTGACGATGCCAAATAGGAAGAGCTGTAGTGTGAGCCACTTCCCTGGTCCTACACGATACAAGATCATGTTGGACGGAATCTCGAAGAGCACGATACCCAGCGACAGCATCTGCTGACCAACGTTGAATTGATCTTGATTTATCCCGACATCTTCCATGAAGTTATCAGTGATGGCGTTAGCCATGTTGCCGCGGTCAAGTTCTGTGCTAGCCTCAGTAAGACATATTTCGTATTGTATTGTGAACATGAGGATAGTATGGGGGGGAGGCGCTACGCAGACAGAAGAATCCGAGCGTTAGGATAGGCATAATCATCAAGTCGAGCCTGGAGTATTCACAGGTAAGCATAGAACTCATGTTCGTGCGTAGCAGTCGATGCCATACTTCCTTTTCGCACGCTTCTCCTCTTCAACAGTCCAGTCTATAAGCCGATTCGGGGAGATATCCTCCTCCGCCCGACTGGCATGGACCTCAGCATTTCCGTTCTTGACGTCGGCCATGCTTGCTGGCTCGTTGATATCCTCTTGAAAAGAAAACTTTCAGGGTAGGCGTTGTCCTGCGAGCAAATCCACGACTGAAGAGTCTACCCAAAGAAAACTCTACGCTGACCCGAGAGTCGTCTATTATATACCAATGCTGACCCAGCGGTAACAATATCCTGTGCCTAGAAAAGCAAAGGCATGGCAAAACTGCTCAAATACTTGGTGAAAATGGCGAAGTCCTTTGCTCCGCGGGATCCTTGGCCTTTGGCGGAGACCTTGGCTCTAGAAGAGATATCTTGGCCCGCGATGATCCATTTGGCCAAGCTACGTCGCCATTACGCCTCCGCATTGCACCATTCGAAACATCTCAGCATTTCGGCTTGATAGGCCGCAGATAGAGGGAGCGGGACCGGCTTTGTCTCGGAGAAAGAACTGATTCTTCTTGTTCTATCGGAGAGCACGAGGGTCAAAGTCCAAAATCAAACACACTAGATCTCCAGCTGGTGAAAATCGAGGTTGTAAGCGAAGCCTATTCATCCAACGCAGTCTATTCTGATCTAGAACGACGTTAGCCAAGGCTTGAGATGAGCTGAATACGAGCTACTGCTTTTGCCTGCAGCCATGTGATGTTCCAGATCACAGACTTCCTTCCTCAAACGCGAAAAGCCTTCGCTTTTATGGTGGCAATGGTCGGCTATTTCACTGAATAGGACCAGAAAACACGAGATACCCCTGCATATTTCTCTCTAACGCAGACTGCAGGCACGTCGATTGAAGCCACGAGGATGACGTTGGGGCCTGGAAACCAGAGCCTAGAATCTAAAGGGCTTGAGCGCAACAAAGTAAACCTCCACATCAGGATCTGTTGTCGTGTCCTGCCTATCTGGAATTATGCCAAGCGTTAAACCAAGCCTGGGAAATCAGAATGACGTGGACCAGCGGACTGATAGGATTTGTCTTTCTGGCCAAAGCCACGTTGAACTCGTGGCATGATGATCTTTAGACGGTTTACTACTCCCTCCTGAATGTGTTTCGGGTTCGCTAGTATGGAGGAGAGAAGAGCCGGCCTGGACCTAGTCTGGCAAAAGGATACTCAACAGCAGTTGACGAATGGTAGAAAGTATTAGAAATTTCTTTCTCTTAAGTTGGTTGTGCTATGTGTATCATTCCTATAAAATATGAGAGAACGCCCGTTCAAATTGCCTTTCTCCATGTATAAAGCTTCCCATTCCCCCACCTCTTTTTTTTGTTTGCATAGGTGTACATATATGCTCCAAATATACAAAACGGGTGTCTTTTTCCCCTTTGATAGCGGACTCACAGGGCTTGGTGGCCATACGAGCTGCCATTGCCAGTGTGGCAGGTACAGACATACCATGGCGCCAGACTTCATATTGTCGATTGGTCAATAAACTTCGTAGTCTTCTGGGGCTAGAAGGCAAGATTGCTTGGTAGAATTAGCAACAGAAACCTATTCTGTTCAGCTAAGTGTTGAATATCAAGTGCTTTCAATCAGACTGGCTCCAAATATTGGTAGTAACAGTCTCTTCGGGCCAAATGATGGTTGCAGGTAATGCACATGATGCCGCGTGGATTGTTTTGGAGTGACATAAATGCCGTCATCCAGGATTAAATCAACAAGAAAAGGAATCTCTGTTTATTGGCGCATAGAGTAACGATTATTGGCTACGGTCCTCTCTGATCCTGGTGGCTCATGCGCGAATGCAGAAGAATGCTCATATGTGGCCCGGAGAAGGGATCATGATTCGAAAATGAAGATAGTCCTTCATGATCGAAGAGCTTCATGTCTATGGTACAATATATACTTGAGCAGCGGGATGTTCATCATCCTGGCCTGCACATCATGGCGCAGGCTTCACATCATCCATCACGTCCCATGTCGCGTCGCCGCTCGGGTTAGACGTGTTTGCTCGGCTCAACAAGGGACGGCCACCGCGTTCCTGCATCTCCTGCCCAGAGCTGATATCTTCATCAAAATGGGGCACCTGGTAGTCGAACACATTCACCTTCTTACTGGTCTGCTCTATTGGAGCTTGCGACTGGCCAGCGGATAACGATTCATCGACATCCATTAGGTTCTCGGCGTGGCCGCTAGTCGGCTGCTGCCCATCTTGGGAGTCCCGTATCTCGGCCTCGAATGCCTTGTTGTCCGCTTTAACGAAGTTCTGATTGTGTTAGATGGAGCGTGGGACAGGATCCGGAATTTCTGGCTTGGCTTACTAGAAGTTGAGGCGGAGCCGGCTCTTCTGGGACCTTAAAGGCATTTTCATTGGCGTATACCAGAAGGGCGGTCTTGGATTCCTCCCGAGCGGCTCGAAGGACCTCAATTTCACGGACTTTGCGTGCCGTGTATCCAATAACATCTGAGTCTTTTGGCATTGTACTATCCGCTTTGCCTGATTCTGCATGACGGGCCTTTGCATCTTCTGTGGAGAAGCTCACCCGCCACCATTGCCATTCGGAACTTGACGAATTCGGGTCGGTGTCGTCGGGAACAAGAGTTCGAGAGGGGCGGAGGACATAGGTTACGTGGGGCTCAGTGCATACTCCTCTGAGGGTATACTTATGATGGGGTGGTTGATCCAAAGAGGCTGCGGGTTCGGTCAGTGTCTTCGAGTAGTTCCTGAGTGCGTCGATGGCAGCCTGCTTTCTACGCTCCAGCTCTGTCAAAGAACAAGCATTAGTGATGTGCCTTCGCCTATGGATCCGCTCACAGCCTACCTTGGAGTTTTCCCTCAAGCTTCGTGCATATTTGACGGAGTTCGCCCGCGACACGTTGCGCCTCTGCGTGTCGCTCCTGGATTGCAGTATTTGCCTCGTCTTTTTGCCGAGAATTGTTTGACAAAACTGTCACTGCAACAGCGGCCTTCTCCAACGCTTCTTTGGAGCTCATGCCTTTCAGGCTCGCGACTTTTGGGAAGGAAAAACGATGGACAATGTTCTCAATCTTGACAACATCTTCACATAGTTTGAGCTTCTGAGCTCTAAACTCACGAGAAATCTCCCTGCAGCTAGCGAGATACCGGTCAGGGTAAAAGGTGGACGGGATTTTCACATCAATCGATTTAGCAGAGTCGGACGCATCCAGTCGAATAGTGAATATTTCGGAAATATGCTCCAACCAGACATCATCCATTTCCTCGCCTAATTGGTCCGCCCAAATGGTGCGATCCAGCGCATCATAGAGGGTCTGGCCATGGTCCGGCTCGACAAGGGATTCCAGAGCAAAAAAGTCGGTATGGATAGGGGAGTCGTATTCCATTTCAGTGAGAGGTTGTTTGTACGCGGTAGACGAGAATATCGAAGCCAATTGATTGTTGGGCTCCGCTCGCACGGCAGATTCTTGCCATGTGGCGAGGAACTTTCCAATGCTAGCCTCAGAATCGTAGGTTGGCATACCCTTCAGACCCGCTAAGGCATCCACACTGCCGAAAGCGCGGTTGGTAGAATCCAGAAATGCCATCAATCTCTGGGTCTCGTGCAAAATATCATCCCAATCAGTGTCGCCCTCGTGCGCATCCTGCATGGTCACGATCTTTGGAAGGCTGATCGGCTGTCCGTTCCACCACTGCGGGTCTTGTCCATAGTTTGAGAGCGCCTGATTTCGTAGGAGAAAAGCCTCGCGGGCTAGAGGGATCGAATGTAATATCGTCAACAATCCACCCAAGTATTGGTTATCTTGTGACGGGCGAAGGAATGCCGGCTCTCCCTCTATCCTTCTGCGGTCCATAGGATCCGGACTAATGACAATCTCTTGGGCACTGGAATTAAAGAGAGTCACCGCCCATGAACCCTCATCGTAGTGGTCGCGAGTTGCCTTGCCGAAATTGGAAGGCTTCGCAGAGGTGACTCCGGTTTCTTGGCTGCCTAAATTCTGATTCAATGACATGGCTACAGCCTGCTGTAGCTCACGTTCCTCCTGCTCCGCCAGCGAGACCCCCTTCTCCTGTCCAGTGGGTGTAGGCTGACTGGGAGCCGATTCCGGCCCGTGGGCCTGTTCTTTGAGATCTAACGTGGACGGCGGGCGCGAGGGGGCAACTAAGCCCGGGTCTGGCAGGGGATCGGGGTGTTCTATCTGGAACCCTGGGATCGGTCAGTCCATCAATATCTCTACCAGGATCACGGGTAGAGCTGTGCCCTGCATACCGGGGGTGGTCTGATAGCTCGTGGGCTGGGGGAGAGAGGGGTGTCAGTCTGGACGGTGGGCGGGGACTTCAGGGTCATGATTACCTCCGGCTGAGGGCCCGTCGGATCTTCGAAGTACGCATTGATGGCTTTATTTGAGTCTAGGTGGTTTGCCTATGGGGTTCGTGTCAGCTGTCGGGATGTATGTGCATGGTATTCGTCATGCTCACCTTCAGAAAGACAATCGCCTGTTCGCGGGACGTGCTGGTGAAGCTGACGAAGTTGGCGATAGCCTCCTCGGTGGGTTCGGACGTCATAGTGAACTTGCAGGAGGGCGCCGGGAGCACCCTAGAAGAGTCTAGCCGGGCAACGGGGGTCAAAGGTTAACAGGGCGTATGGAGGACGCCGTCGATGTCGGATTGTTGGCGGTCGTGGCTGGTGATGCTTTCCCCACACCCATGTGACTCCTGCCTGGCACTTCAGGCAGCAACATGTTTATATCACGTGATATTACGTCAGAGATCGCGGTCAGCCGCGTGGGTGATATTGAATGTTGTCCATCCGCCCACGACTGGTCAACCAGGGACCTTTCAGGTTGGTCTTGCGTGTTCTCCCGACCGGATCGCTCTCTGATGGTACATATTGTTGAGGCTTGCTATTCCCAGACGTCTCCTGCTCGTAATCCTCACTGATCCATACATCCACCGACGGGGACAGATGCTCGAGGTTGAAAATGCTCAGGAGCTGTCTGGCAAAGTCATGCTGGATCGGTAGCTCGAGGTAATTCTCATCATGGATTACTTTCCGCAAGATATTGAAGAAGATCTCCTACATTGACTGAGCATAGTCGATCTCCATTCGATTCTCCTTGGGGACCAGGCCCAGTAATCCATTCACCTTGTCTTGAGGGTTATGGCACTCGGATGATGAAAATGTCTGGAGGACGTAGCTTAGTCTCCTCTCAATCGCGATGTCTAGCATCTTTTCTCGTTGAGAATCATTTCCGCTGGCGATGGACTGTCCGATGTGATTCTGACCAGACGGATCTGGTCATCAGAGTAGTTCGGTGCTTGATGGTAAAATATATCTTCCCCAGCTTGGAGCGGCGCCTGAACTGTGCGATTTTGCATTGTGGTTTATAAACTCTATCCGGAATATCTAGATCAACACAAGAAAACCCGAGTATATTTGGAAATAAATGTCCGAACAGCGCTGGAAAAAGCAAGAGTCGTCAGCTGCGACGCTGGAAAGTAGGGCTGCAGCCACCGCAGATGGGGCGCCACAGGAACATCATATCTTGGGATAGCGCCCGACTTATTGCCCGGGTGTATTGCTGGACGGATGAAAAAATTGCCTGATGGCCGTCCTAATGTACTTGTCTAGAAAATATGGCTGAATTGGGCCGTACCTGGGTCGAGCTCGAGGGGATGCAGAGGTACTTGATGGGATGGGGAGAACTCTACCAAACTCCGGGTACCTGGGCATCGAGTCACCACTGCTGCCCCGCTCGACTGGTTTTCTCTCCTCCAGTCGTGACCTTCACCACAACCTCCATTCAACCTCACCCTTCTCCTCGACCTCTTGTCTCTCACGACGCCTTTCCCCCCCG
>RHLO01000008.1:0-37139 GCA_003719415.1 Aspergillus olivimuriae
GCCCTCACCTTCGAACCAACCCGATGCCCATCCTTCAACATCGCAACCGTCTTCCCCGTCTTCGCCTCCACCCCACGAATCACCCCATCATCGCCATTTACCCACACCCCAGACCCATCAGGCCGCCACGCCACCTGCGGCGTCGAGTACGCCGTCTGCGGGGCGAACGTATTCGCCTGAATGAGGATGGCAGCATCCTCACGGTTCTGCAGCGACAGTGCCGCGAACGCCTGCGTCGTCTGCGTCTCGGGCGTGACCGACGCCGTATCCACAGGGCCTGAAGTGACCAGATCCAGACTTTCCGGGGAAGGGAAGAGCATGCGGACCATCATGACTTTTAGATGGGGGAGGGTGGAGGTCGCGATGGCGAGGAGGGTTGGGTCATGGGGGCTTAGGGCCAAGCAGGCAGGCGAGAATGCGACCCAGGCGGTGGAGTGGGGGGCCAGGTTCTGGCGTCCGAGCAGCGGGCATTCGTAGGGGGTTTCTGTCTGGGATGAGGACGGGTTGTCGACTTGGTAGTAGAAGAGGTAGGTAGAGTCGCGGCGGGAGACGAGAAGGATCAGCTGTTGGGTGTCCGGGTGGCGGACGAAGAGGAGGGATTCTGGGTTCGAGGACAGAGTGATGGATGCTACCGGGGCTGGGAGGGTGATCTCGTTGGTCAGAGATACCCGGTAGAGAAGAACTTTTGCATCCCAGCCTGCTGTCGCGACCCAGACGGTGGTTCCGTCATCGGCCTCGGATGCGACGACCTTGACGCCGTATTTGGAATGGTCCTTTCGTTGCGCGATGATGTCGGCCCCGCGCTGTAGGAGGAGCTGGCCGGACATGTTTGTCATGAACACGTATTTCCCATTCTGAATAACAGCGTAGGAGAGGATGGGAGACTCGGAGTTGCCGGTGAACGACCGGACATGTTCATTGCCTGCGGCTGGGTGGAAGAGATGGAGCTGTCTGTCTGCTCCGGTGGCGACGACATAGGACGAGGAGTGCTCGTCGTTGACCTGCTGCCATGGCTCTACGGAGCAGCAGAGTAGGTTTGAAGACGTTGGTGTCTGGATGATGTTTGGTTGGGATGGTGCTGATAGTATGTCAGTCCTCTGTTGAGGAAATATGTATCATCGGCGGTGTGGGGAGTTGAAAACCGTGAGAAAGCGAGATGACATACCAGGAACGCTCCAATATTCCTTCTCCTTCTCGTCTTCGCCATATCGCTCAAAGCGAACACTCTCGTCAAACGTCTTCTTCTCTTCGAGCACGCTTTCGATCGTCCAGTCGCCTTTACCAACCTGCCCCGCGTCGATGGGAAGGCCCGCCTCCCGGATGAAGGCATCGAGGGTCTCGCGGTAATTATTGGTGCGGAGGAACCGGGCAACCAGAATACTTGCTAGCAAGGGGCTCTGTGGTTCTGAGGTCATTGTAAAGGGAGAGTGAAGGTGGGTTATTGATGTGATGACGGGTTGGATGTTGACATGGATCCGTAACGTGTTTCACTACCGAGCGGCCACCTCCAGTCCAATCAGAGTGGGTTCACCGGACCGCTGTATAGTATGGACCTGCACCATAAGCTGACCATTACCAGTACAGTCTAGGTAGGTTGAATCAAAGGTCTCTTCTGCCTGTCAGTAATGATTAGTACGGTAGGCCAGGTTATAATAATTATATTGTTACCGATAGGTCAATAGCACCTCTCACTACCCATACAGAATATGTTCCTACGCCGTACATAGAGCAATCTGTAGACCCAACTGTTTGATATGGATAGTCTCTATATGGGTGAGTTGCATCAAACCTCGCAGATAAATCGAATCCGCTAATTCCGCCCAACTCCAGGCAGCTAATTTTTCAGCATAAAAATGATAGGGCCGCAGGTAGGGCAGGAGGAACTGCTTGGTATTGCGCAGCTAGACACTCATGTCTCAACTAGACACAAACCTCATTCCTGGTCTAGGATTCCAATGACAACGTCAATCTACATGAGGTTGTACATTAGAGTCAACCATACCCTCCCCATGCTGGTAGGGACGGAACACAACTCTCCCGAACTACCACAACGGCTTCAATTCGCAACCATGGTAGCTAGATTCGTGTAAAATTGCCGGACTAGACAAATTGCTGATCCATCAACATACGCTTCTGCTGAGTTATGCGCAGGGTAACTGTCGCGCTGCAGCTGGCCTGCTCTCAATATCTCATAAGTTTGACACCGGACTTTGGATATAAATCCGCCTCTTTGTCTCTTCCGCGCTCCTCTCGCTCCCACAGTTTCAAGGTCCGCTAGTGGTCTTTCTCTTTGTTCTATTTGGGGCTTTTGACTCGGAATTTTTTGTCCATAGAGCCAGCAATAGAAAATACTCAGGAGCTTGGATATGCTACGACTGCACCTATGATGCGAATTCCAGTACGGCCGAGTAACAGGCCTGGATTGTTTTTAGACATCATTGTGCGTACATGGGCTAGCAAATCAAGGTTCAACCTGGAAGATAATCAAGCTTTCTGCAACAGATTTCACAACATGCAATCTCACTGCCATCCAAGCTTTCAGGCCTCGACAATGGTCCGAGGTGTCAACCGCGAATTGCGCACAATAGTCTTTGCCAGCGTCCAGACGGACGAGGTATTCACCACATCCAGAATCGATATATCCGCCTGAACGTCCCGGAAGCTCCATGCTCGAATCTCCACGGCCGTCAGGCTGTCGACACCATACCCACTTACCGGCTTCGACGCATCGATGTCTTCCACGTCCACCGCGAGCTGCTGTGCCAGGCGTGCACGCAATGCATCTGACACAATGGTCGTCGCAGAATCGAGGTCGGGGGCTTTGGTGAGCGTCTCGTGCAGTCCGAGACTCTGACCCGCACCCTCCTCAGTCACTCCTGTCAGTCGCAGATGGGCCATTTTTGAATCCGAGAGATAATAAGGGGGCTCTATGCCTTGGGCGATTGCCCATCCACCGGTTGCAATGCCAGAGATGAACTGGATACCGTCGGAATTGCTTCCCGGGAGGTTGCCCGTGATGGCAGCCTGCAGGATGCTCGTTAATTCCTTTCCAGTCATCCCAACCAAGCCCTGCAACTTGGCGGAGTGTTTCAGCTCGGGCTTATTGGCCATATAGCCTACATCCCACACGGCCCCTACATCGATGGACACCCCGGGTAGACTCTGGGAGCGGCGGTGATATGCAAGGGCATCCAGGAAGGTGTTGCCTATAAGCAGATTATGGAAACAGTCTCAACAGATGACTCGAGGGACCAAGGCAAGGGGTGAAGTACGCACCGGCAGCATAGTTGCCTTGTCCACGCCATCCAATTATTCCCGACACCGACGAAAGCATGACAAAGAAGTCGAGCCCTTCGGGTGCATGGACATGCACGTTCCATGTTCCGATAACTTTGGTATTGATACTCGACCGCCACTGCTCGTGGGTCATCTGCTCAAAAGTTGCATCCTGGTCTCTGGGTTAGCAAGCGAATGTATCATCAGGAGCCAGTTCACTCACCGAAAGAAGCATTGCGGCTTGTATGATGCCTCTGAGGGGTGGAAGCTCCTCCTGGCACCTCTTGAATACTTGCTGTACTCTGGAATCGTCCGTGATATCACATTCGTAGATATAAGCTTGCGCGCCCTGCGCAGCCAGCGAATTGAGGAGCGCTGGAGCCTCGGGGTGGTTTGATCCCTTTCTCGACAAGAAGAGGAGGTGACAGGCACCGCATGCAGCCATCCACTGGGCTATATGCTGCCCAATGCCCCCTAGTCCTCCCACGATCACATATGTCGCGTTTGGGGAGAATCTAGCAGGTGTAATGGGAGGTGGAATGGTGAGAACCATGTCGTCGTCCGAGGCTTTAATCACCACCTTACCCATCTCTTTGCCGCTACGTAGAAGCCGCAGGGCGTCTGGGATTTGAGAGTAGGTCATCACATGAATGGGCGAAGCCGGCTGACACTGATGGTCATAATAGAAGCGAAGAGCGCCCTTTAACGTCCGAGCTGCGCGGTGGAGGCTTTCATGATACGTACCCAAGACGTTCACCGCGTGGAAAGACACGTTCTGAATGAAAGGTGACATGTCAAGCCCGGTGTTTTCCACTGAAACCAGATTAGAGACTCTCCTGACCAGATCATCACACGTCCTGCTTACCGATATCACGTTTTCCCAGCTCAATGAATCTGCCGAATGGTGCCACCCGCAGCCACGACTGTCGCAGTCCTTCGCCCATCAATGAATTCAGCACCACGTTTACCCCCTTTCCTCTGGTCATACGGTCGATGCCAGCCGCGAAGCTCAGGTCCCGGCTGCTGAACATGTGGTCTTCCGGGATTGCATAGGTATTGATGATATGGGACTTTTTCTTCTCTGAGCCCACCGTCGCAAAGATCTCTGCACCTAGGTGCTTCGCCATTATGATCGCAGCTTGGCCGACTCCGCCAGCAGCTCCATGGATCAAGATGGACTCGCCTCGCTGGAGGTTAGCCGTCTCCACCAGTGCTTGGTAGGCCGTGCAGTAATTCAGGGGAATTGAGGCCGCTGTCTCAAATGTCATCCCCGCTGGCATCGGGTGAACCATGCATTCAGGGCTGCGGACGAAGTTGCTGAAGCTTCCCAGCTTCCAAGTTAAGACACGATCTCCGGTTCTATAGGACGTGACCTCGCTGCCAACGCGCCGCACGACTCCACTACATTCAACCCCAATTGTAGGCTCGGGAACCTGGCCCAAAGCCACCATGACGTCCATAAAGTTGAGACCAGATACTTTGACCTCGATCTCTATGTCATCGGCTGCCAGGGGCTCGCACAACGCTGCGTCATCTTTGAAGTATATGGAGTCAAATATTCCTGGAGAAGCCACCGCGATTGTTAGGGCCCTGTCAGGCTGCTTGAATGGGGCTAGGATCTTCTTAGGCCCTTCTCGTGCCGTGGACATGAGTTCATTCACAGGTCGATCAAGGCGGAGCCGAGGAACCAAGAGTCGTCCGGATCTCACAGCGAACTCTTGGTCGGCATCTTCTCGACACCATCCGTCCAGCAATTGCATGATAGCGTCCGCGTCTGGTGCATCTGTTGGATCGAGATCAAGCGTCTTTAGGGATACTTCGGGGTGCTCCTGGCGGATACTTCGAGCCAACCCGGTTATCAGAGAAGACTTTGGATCTGCTCCGTGAACATTGCCAGCTGTCACCCAGATCAAGTTCTGGGATTCCAGAATAAGCCGCTTCAGCGCCAGGAACATCCCGGGATCAATATCAAACAGAAGAGGCAATTCAAGCTCTGAGAGCACGATGCAGTATCTACCCTTCAGGTCAACGTCCTGCGTGTCATGAAGGGTGGTATAACTAGGCGTCACACATTGAGCCTTCAGCTTGTTCGTCAGCGATTCAAGTAGTTGCTGCACACGGGAATTTTGCCTCGCGGGAGTGACAATGAGGATTTCGTGTGGCAACACTCTTTGTGGCTCAGGCGATGCCTGCGATATCATAAAGGGTGTCCCCAGGAAACCATGTGTCGACTCTGCTGCAGCAACAATATCAGCACCGCTAAAACGATGCTTTTGAAGTGTTTCCCTCCATCCGGCTTCCTCACTCGACAAATTTATGATATTGAGGACAACCAAGGTGCCATTGTCTTTGAGGAGAGCTCTTGCGTTCGCAATCGCTTTGTCGGTCTCCGTGTTTGTTGCATCTTGATCACTCATGATGATGCAGTCGTAGGAGTGAAGCTGCAAGCCGCATTGTTCCGGATTTTCATCCAGTGAGAAGGGAATTGCTTTGAAGTGAGCCCCCCACGCTTTGAACATCGTATCCAACGTTTCGACAGCCTCCTCATCACAATCTGTTGCGGTATACAGTTTGAACCACGGCGTCTGCTCTCCATCGACTGGTCTGAGGGCATCCAGCAATAACTCTGTTACCCGGCCTCTTACGGCACCAATTTCCATCAGATTGAGGCCCGGATTCTTGTGTGCGAGTAGCTGCAGGTACGTCGCCAGTGGATCATTTCCGTTGTCTGCCCCTGAATGGGCACAGACGTTCTTGAGTCCATCCGCATTGAGATAAGTGACGTCCTCTTTCCAGTCCATACGACTTGCCACCATCCTTGCACCTCCACCTGAGAGCTCGTCGCTGGAAGGATCTCCCTCTCCGCCAACTCTCGTTATGGTGAGCTTCTCAAGGGAGACAAGAAGCCTTTCCTGGTCTGCCGATAGCGCGTGCAAATCCATTTGCGCGTCTTTGAGACCATGAGCCTTGACTGTTGCGTAGGAATGCAAGGTAGACCCCGGCTCGGATGGAGTCTCGTTAGAGACGAACACTCTTCCCACTTGGACAGGCAATGCTAGTCCGTTGCCGAGCATTCCCTCTCCCATGATGGCAAGGGAAATATGTACGAAGCAATCCAGCGTACATGGATGGATGATATGTTTGTGAGTGAAATTCGCGGGCATCCGGCTGGCGATGTCGGGAACCTGCACAGTCCCCAATATTTGGTCCTCACTCCTGTGGATCTCTGTTATATTCTTGAAGGACTCCCCCAGCTCCAGGCCTGTTCCTGCTAGCTTGTCATAGAAGACAGGAGGACGTATATTCTCCCTACACGCTTGAGTTGCTCGCTCATAGTTAATACGGTGTTGCTCTTTGATGATGGCATTCTCGTCAATGAATATCGACCCATCGCCACGGGTTTCAGGCTTGTACTGGATGCGCAGGAGCCCAGAGCAGTTATGAGACCAGGGGCTATCTTTAACCCGAGAATATATGTCGAAGGCTTGCCACGGAGGCGAGCCAGATGTCAAAGTCCCTGGCGCCCATGGATGGAGCTGTAACATGGTCTCCGCAGGACTCTCGGTTCGAGGCACTGTCAGTGCGTTGCGAATCATCACATCCCGAAGTTCGTAACCTTCGACGGACTTCGTCGGATCGGCCATCTCTGCAGCTGCTTCCACCGCCATTGCAAGCATGCCAGCGGCCGGATAAACGATACGACCCTGAACGGTATGGTCCTTGATCCATGGGTTCTCTGAGAGCCGAAGATAGTGGCGCCAGCGTGGTTGGTAATCATTGTTCTCGTTATCGCGCACTCCCAATAGGTCTTTGCGAGGGTGCTTCTTAAATCGAAAGCTGGCCGAGTACGGGGATCCGTGCCAGTATTTGAGGTTGTGATTCCATGGGAACGGGGGAACGTCAACCAACCTCTGTCGCCGGTGCGAGGTTGGGTCATTCAGGTTGATCGCCGCAATGTCGACCGCGTAGTTGCTCTGGAAAAGCATGCCGGCGGCTTCTAGGAACGATCTTTTTGCATCCTTCTTTCGATCCAAAATAGCCATGATATCACATTCGGCCTCTGCGGTGGACAAGATCTGCTTGATGGGACCCTGTAGAGCGCCATGAGGGCCTACCTCTACCATTGCATTGACATAGCAATATTTTGGAGACTTTGGGGTTGTTCGACGATCGGAATGCAATGCCAATGCTTGCACGGCCGCTGCGAATTTGACTTGGCTGAGAAGGTTGGCTACCCAGTAGTCGGCTCCTAGGTCCGAATTTTGAACCTCTTCCCCGGTGACACTGGAAAACATCTTGATCGCGTCATGACCACCAGGAAGAGGCTCGATACCATCAAGAAGCTCCCGGTAGGATGTACCCACAAGCCTCATATGCGGAGAATGATATGCTGTGCGTACATTCAACAGCCTGGCCATGATTCCGTCTTTTTTCAAAAGGGCTTCAACCTCCAAAACAGCTAGGCGATCCCCGGAAAGAGTGACACTGCTTGGGCTGTTCACACAGGCGACCACAACATCCCCTGAGGATACTTGTCCCAGATATTCGGAAGCCTCCTGTTCACTCAGGTTAGCGGCTAGCATTGCTCCGTCAATTCCAGGCTGAATCAACGAAAGCTTTTTAGACACTTGTCCGCGCTGGTAGGCTATCGTCCAAGCCATCTCCCTCGTGATAGCACCCTTGGCGTACGCCGCTGCTATCTCTCCACTTGAATGACCAGCAACTGCCACTGGCGAGACATTGAGGGTAAGCAGCAGGTCGACTAGAGCTACCTGGAGAATGGTGCAGAGAGGCTGGCTATACTCTCCATCGCCGAGCCGAGACGTGCCTTGATCTCGATAGAGTTCTTCATGCACAGACCACACGCAACCGAGAGTCTTGAGATGAGCATCAGCAGCATCCACCGATTGTGCATATATCTCATATGTCATCAACTCGTAGCCCATGCGATAGTACTGAGCGCCCTGTCCAGTGAAAATGAACGCGAGCTTCGGCTGCTGGGATGAACGCGTGGGGCGGACCATGTTGGTGGCCCCGTCGAGGATATCCTCTGGTGTTGAACACACAACGAAGGCCTTCCATGGGAATCTGGTCCTACCAGTCGCGGAAGTGTATGCGAGATCCTCCAAAAGAAGGGACTTCCCCTCGGCGTCCAGGTCCGGGCACTTACGACGCAGGTACTCTTTCCATGATTCGAAAATTCGCGTTAGACCCGCTTGATCGTGCGAAGACCACACAAGCAGTTTCGGAGAATTGACAGAGATACCAGTCACCTTGCCGTGGATAGAGCGTACGGCTTCATGGCTTGTGCTTGTAAGTTTGACGCTCGGCATGGCTGCGCCTGTCAGTTTGCTACTTGACTTCGTGTTATGGAAGCCTTCGAGTCCATGGCTTTGGAAGTACGAGGCAGCGTCCTCCAGAATCGCGTGAGCGTTGGCTCCAGCAAACCTGCATGTTCCAGGATTAGCATATATGACACTACTCAATAAGCAGGGAATAAATACCCAAATGAGTTGATACTGGCGCGCCGGGGACCTGGAGAGGGCCAGTCCCTGGGCTCCGTCGGCACAGCCAGATTCCACTCCTGCAATTTGATGCGTGGGTTGAGCCTGTCGAACCAGATTTGCGGTGGAATGCGGCCCTTTTCAAGGACATGAATCGCCTTGACCACCCCGGCGAGACCACTCGCGCCCTCCAGGTGTCCAATGTTCGCCTTAACCGATCCCACCCATAACGGCTGTCCAGAGGTTCTTGCTCTGCCGAAGGTCTGTCCTAAGACTTGAGTCTCTGCCCAGTCACCAGCAGCAGTGCCCGTTCCCTATGCCAATCAGTGAGTGCTTCGGTCTTAAACATGATGGTTCTGACCTACATGTGCTTCGAAATAGGCTGTTTCAGCCAGGTCGAGCCCCGCATCGCTATATGTCCTTAGGATCAGATTTCGTTGTGCGGTTCTAGAAGGCAAGGTGAGACCAGGCGTCTTGCCATCCTGATTACTTCCCGTGTTTCGAATGACGGCCCGAACCACATCCCCGTCCTCTAGAGCCTTCTCCAATGGCTTCAGAATGAGGAAGCTACAGCCCTCACCCCGTCCATATCCATTGGCTTTCTCATCAAAGGTCTGTGATTTACTGTCAGGGGATAGGAGGTGAAGATTCGACATCATCAGGTTGGTCTCGGGAGAGCAAATCAAATTCGCACCGCCGACGAGTGCCTGGAGAAGATCAGCTCTACACGCCAACGCTCTTTCGGGAAGAGGGTCAGTTAAAAGCTTACCATTTCAGACTCCCCCGTTCGCAAGCTTTGGCAGCCCAGGTGGAGCGCCACCAACGACGACGAACAGGCCGTATCGAGGGTCACGCTCGGTCCGACCAGGTTATAGAACCATGAGAGGCGGTTTGATACAGCCGAAGCGGCCGTCCCCGTGGCATTGTAGAACGGAAAGTCATGCGGGTCACGGTCTAGGAGCTTCTGGTAGTCGTAGATGAATGATCCGACATAGCAAGATGTATTGGTCCCAGAGACTTGGTCCAGGGTGAGTCCGGCTTGCGACGAGCGTCAGTTACATTCGCGAATCGCACACCTTAGCAGGTTGCTGTGAATGGCCTACCGTTTTCGAGGGCTTCATATGCAACCTCCAGACACATACGCTGCTGGGGATCGATGGCTTTGGCTTCGTTGGGTGTGATCGAGAAGAATGGGGCATCAAACGCGTCAATAGACCGGTTCATGAAATGGCCTCCGCGAAAGTTCTGAGCACCCGCGCGTTCCGCATGAGGGTGGTAGAATGCATCCACGTTGAAGCGCTCTTTGGGGGTCTCGGACAGCGTGCTCCTGCCATGCCAGATAGTATCCCAGAGCTTCTCGGGGTCCGAGGCATCGCCCGGGAAACGCCCAGCGACTCCAACCACTGCAATGGGCCGAACTGGATCTTGAAATGTCGAAGACATGGTTTGTGTGTGAAGACTTCGATATATGGAATTTGAGAGTAAGTAATGGTGTTCTTGATCCTCCGCTAGGGAGTCGACTCTCCGTCCATTTTATATACGCCGTATGGAGTATGATCCCAAGCGTCTCGACGATTCCCTGAGTGACCGCGCTCAAAGAGAAGACCGTATGAGCAGATAAGCTTTTGACAGCCCGGTAAAACCAGTAAGCCATCTGCACGTACACGAGCCGGGCAATCAGAGCTGGTCCCAGTTTCCATATTCGGCTGGTTACATCCTCAAGGCTTCCATGCACCGATCGAACCAGGGAAACGGGGTATGCAGCATTCATCGCGTAGTATAGTTCCTGCAATCGCTTCCATTGTCGGTTGGGATCGTTGCCTGTCATGAGATTATTCTATCATCACCAAAACTCTAAAGACTTGAAAACAAGAACCAGTTTAGGGAGAACCGCACATTCAGGTGCTGCTGTTTGCCACTAGCCTTTTTCCCGCAGTGGTTTCTTCAGTCTGTCGGAGATAAATTCAGTGGCAAGCCCATCGGTCAGTTGGGCTACTTCAAGAATCACCCTGAGACTGGGAGTCAGTCCCCTTCGTCATGCGGCTACTTTGTTTACACGGAGCCGGGTCCGGGCTTGAAATTCTGAAGACACAATTATCCAAGGTTCAGGACTCGCTGGGGCCACGGTATGAGTTTGTATTCCTCCAAGGCACAGTGATTTCAGAAGCAGGTCCCGGTATGCGTCTCTAGCTGTGACCCTCGAGTATATCTGACAGCCCTTTTAGGTGTTGCGGGTATACATCCGGGCCCTTATTATTCCTTTTTTGAACTCCCAACTTCTTCCGGGCTTCGTGAACTCTTCGACATGATAGAGGAAGAATGGGAATTGGACGGGCCCTTTGATGGACTTCTTGGGTTCTCTCAAGGGGCCAGTATTGCTGCGTCTTACCTCCTCCAAGACACCGCGGCCCGCAAGCCCTTCAAATGCGCCATTTTCTTCTGTTCCAGTATGCCATTTGACCCGGACTCTTCTCCCTGGAAGCACATGGCAGACGGGTCTTTCATCGATTGCCATACCGGCCAGCAGATTGCCACCGAGGAGATGGCCAAATCTATCCCAGAAGCAATGACGTTCGACTGGAGCAAGTATCCTGATCTGGGAGACCAGAGTCTCCTACGTCGTCACTCCGTGGGTCATTCTGATGATTCCCGGCGGATTGACCTTCCAACTGTACATGTCCTGGCATCCAATGATGAGTACTCTGAACAGTCCAAGGACAATGCCCAGCTCTGTCGACCTTATGACAGAGAAATAGTGGTGCATGAAGGAGGACACGGTATTCCTTGGGATGAGGAGACAACACAAAAAATTATCGACTGCATCCACAATATGACGCTTGCTGCGGATATGGAGTGAGACATCAACTTGGAAGATGGCGATTTACCCTCCACCCAACGGATGCAAGGTTTCCGGAAATAAGAAACACTACTCTCAACTGGTCTTGGCTGTGTGCCTGTGGGGAAACCGTCTGGAACATTTCCCACGATTCTGGTTGAGAGGGTGTGATGATATCATTATTCTTGCCTCCTGTTCGGGGATCGATACAGGTAGATAGGGTAGAAGGTGTAACTCTAAGCCGTTAAATTATCGAGACACTGGCAGACCTACTCATATTCTAAAAAAAAATTCCACTTGAGTGTGGTATTTTCTGGCGGTTCAGGCCTTGTACATCTTGGTTTGTTTGTGAGCCCTGATGAGACACGACTGATTCTTACCACGTATCCACTAGAGAATTACTTTTGGTATATAAATGAAATCCTTTGAGGCCTGGTAACATGTTATAGACTAGAAGCAGGCCCTTTCTTCAAGCTGGGATCTAACGCTCGCTATTTTTGTTCTTACTGTAGTCCTCAACACTATATCATGGATTAGGAACTAGTCCTGCTACATCCTGGCCCTAATTATCTAAGACCACCTCTAATTCCTTTCTCTTCGTATCTTTATACGCTTGGATCCTTTTGTCTATAGGATAGTAGTTTCCATAAGTCACAAGCCAAGAATACCCTTAACTTACCATATCATTCGCAGCCCACGGGAGTTCCACCTATCCAAGAGAGAATATCTCATGGTGCCATCACGGGAGATCTTGGCACGGAAGCCGTTGATCAGTTTACTCCTGGAATAATTCTGTCCAATTACTACTCTGATACAGAGGGAGAAATTAGGACTAGCACTCGTCATGTTACAGCATAACTACGCCTTCCACCCATGCTCCTTAGGTAGAATGACAATCTTTTTCCTGGCGCCTTACACGGACGGGAGAGCTTCCCTGACGGAATCGGGGAGAATAGGAATTATATATCTTTTCGTTCACATTGGAAAAGGTTATATCAGGCTCGTTCAATGCAGGATTCATGAGATCACAGGAGGGATTAAACATCAAAGAAAGAAAAATGTGGTATCACAAGGCAAATTCCAATTCCTGTCCACCTTCCAGACCTGTTGAAGCAGGATCAGTCCAAGTCGTAGGCAATCAACTAAACATGTCCTCGGCTCTTCGCCTGGGCCCTCCACGGCCATCGATCTTGTCGGAGAAAAGCTCTTTCCCAGCGTTGGAGTTGAATTTAGACGGGAAGAGCTCGCGAACAGAAGCTCCCCGTCCCTTGATCGACATGCCGTTTGCTGCACCACGAATCGATATCCCTTGGTCCTGTCCAGCGGAGCCGCGAATGTTGACACCGTCTCCCTCGGTCGAATCCGGGAAAAGCTCAACGTTCCTGTTCCGCTCCTCGCCCTGTGCTCCATCGACCAAAGGCACAGAGATACGTCGAGAGAAAAGATCCGCAGTCTCGTCGGCCCCGTCAATCGCATCGGACCGACGATGGTTGCTGACCTTGCTGGGAAACAGCTCCTTCTTGAGATAACTCGATGTCGGTTTGTTTGGGAAGAGCTCCCGATTTTTCGAATCACCGGATGACGGGAACAGTTCTCGGCCTTCATTCCGATGAGCCCGACGCGGTGATCGCTCGCGGAATCGGCCGCGTGACCCTTGATCCCCATCATCCGGGTATCCACGATCCATCAGCGTGTCGCGGCCTGGAGAGAGACTGCGGTTTCGCAGGCGATCGCTCGATTTATCATCCGGGAATAGCTCACGCCGTGCTCGTCCTCGCCCCCCGCGACGGCTGTCAGCATCAAACAGATCCCCACCATCGCTCTTAGTATTATCATCGTCATACATGCTCGCGCTGAAATTTTCGTCGGCGTCCCGGTCTCTCCGACGACGGAGCTCATGTCCATCGAACCGTCTCCGTCGATAATCACCGTCGCCCGAGTCGCCTTGTCGCCGGTCGGCGAGTTCGCGCCGCAATCGCTCTCGCGGGTCATGCTCCGGGTGCATGAGGTAGAATCGACTTGCCTCGTAGGCACGAGCCTTCTTGCGGTCCGTTTTCACGGCCGATCTTACTTGCAGCACGGATTCGGGATGGGAGGACAGGAGCTTAGCGGACCGAAGCCGGAGCGCGGGGAGGGCGGAGGCATCTTCCTCTTCGTTGACCTGCGTGAACGCTGAGAGAGCCTGCAGACCGACATCCGGCGATGAGTACACGATGTTTGCCGATGTATCGTCGATCCACTCAACACGCGATGGCGGCTCAACAGTGAAGTGATCGATCGCAAATTGTTTGATATTATCCGTAGTCAATTCGTCGACCCCTCGGATGTGAACCTTTTCGGGCTGTGTCTCCGCAGTCAAAGGGTCAACTGCGCCGTCGGGGAAGGTGGCGGTCCCAATGGGAGCATCCTTTGCATTCAATTGGAGATTAGATTGAGACCCCGAAAGTAATTTCCCACAAGGCTGTCTGTACTTACGGTCACAATTGCCTCAGACTCAGGCGCAGGACCGAGATCTAGGTCCATGTCGATATCCATTGAAGCATCCATGGTCGTCGGAGGCGCGCCGTTGGAGGTGTCTAGGTGGAGAGATGAATGTGGTGCGCTGGCGACCTCCATTGAGGAGGAGTGTGAATTGGCGCGGATTGGATTATATAATAGAGACTAGGGATCCGACACGATTAGAAGGGAGAAAGAGGAGAGTAGAGGGCCAGACAGTTGAAGATGAAGCGGGATGGGGAGAAGCTGATTGCGGATCAGAAGCCTTCTCCAATGAGGGCCGCCTCACCGCCTACTTTTTGCAGTGTTCCGTCTCCCCTCATCGACAACGACAACTTCAACTACATCCCACTCATCGCTCAATAATAGAAATCGATTGAATACTTGAGGTGCTTATCAAAATGTACATTTTGGGACCAAGTTACTCCTTAACGAATGACTATTGACCATCTCTTGTTTCGCATCACGTGCTTCTAACAGCATCAAATGCCAAAATCCCTCGCCAATTGTGTACAACAATCGGATCATTCTCACAATAGTATTGCAGGATGAAACATAGCTTGCAACTCAGTCGCAGGATGGCTAGCAATTTTACTCATACTCTCGAACTTCAAGTTATCCGCGACTGACAGTACTTTCCAATCGCACCAAAATTTCATCGAGATCAGTCTTCTTCTGAAACTCCTGCTCAATGAGATATTTGCGCTCATCATCCCGAGCTTCAAAGGTAGCCGGGAATGGAGGCGGTCGGATGAAAGCCTTCTTCTCGACAAGGTCGAACGAATCCAGATGTACCTGGATTCCATTCTCATACCCGGCATCGATGTCGAATGCCCACAACAAACTCGGAATCAGTCCAAACAGCATCATTCGTGCGAGATGTTGACCGGAGCACACCCTGATTCCGTAACCAAATGACATGAGGGGAAGATCAGGGTTTTCAAGCCATCTTTCTGGACGAAACTCGGCAGCATCTTCTCCGTAGGTATGCACGTCCAGGTTGGTCGACCAGTAATTGAGCAGGATTGTCGAGTTCTTCGGGATGTCGTATCCCATGAAAACATCATCCTCGCTGTTTTGATGGGGCACTGCGCCCACCGTGATGGTGCGCCAACGGAGTACCTCATTGACAAATGCTTTGACATACGGCATGCTGGCCATGTCGTCAATGGTTGGGAGTCGGGTCTTTCCGACAACTTCATCCAACTCTTTCTGAGCCTTTCGCACTTTGTCCTTGTTAAGAATGCATGCCAAGATGCAGTATCGAAAGACTGTCGTCATGGAGTCAATCCCGGATTCTGGAAGCACTCCAATCAAAAACATGACCTCCTCGGCACTAAGTCCCTCGACATTATCTTCACCACGGACATGCTTGCTGAAGTTCCAGCCTCGAGCGCCCAAACCATATTTGGTAGACTGCTCAAACGCCCGCATTACACGCTTGTAACTCCGGTCACCGGTTCTTTTCCAAGGATTGAGAAATTTCGGGAGATAGTTGACGAAGGGCAGAATATCCACCAGCCATGTCGCTGAAAGGGTGCCTAGGATATCATCCATGACGGCAAGCATTTCTTTCAGTTCTATCTCATCGCCTTCCAGGCGTTTTCCATAAGCAAAACTGAAGATCGTGCTAGCGGAGAAGCGCATGAAGCATTGATCAAAGTTGTTCGTCTTGAGCAACTCATAGAGAGTCATCTTGACCTCGGCCGCGATCAGCTCTTCGAAGCACTGCGTCTTGCTCGGTGATATAATCGCTTTGTGGATACGACTGTGTGCCTGCCAGTGGGGCCCGTATGAAAGTAGAGCCGTGTGCATATCGTGTGTCAGATTCTCCGTGAGCATGACCAATCGAGGCCGGGCACTGTAGATACGGCCTCGCTTGCCGAATAACTCCTGCGCAATGGCGGCATTTCCCAGCAGAATGAATGTCTTTGTCCCGAGAGACAGGCTAACAATCGGACCATATTCTTTATGCCACTTGTCGAAGACTTCCCTGGTCGGACCCGAGGGGAGCTGGTGAAGGTTGCCGATTAAAGGTAAGCGAGGTGGGCCTGGAGGTAGATTGCGGCGGACTCGCTGCTTCAGGACTATCAAAACCAGCACGAGCAATGCAACAATTGTCGCCAGGACAGAGAAGGTCATTGTGAGTATGACCCGGAGCACCAGGTCAGAAAATCCTAATCATACAAAACCAAAGAGGCTTGAGGCTGTAGGGGCACTAGGCAATATTTATAGAAAAGGGTCCCTCACCGTGTGACTACGTTTACACTCTGTGGCGTCTCTGAACCTTGTCACAACATCCCCGTACCGTGTGGTGTCTGAACTACTAAACAAGCCATGGAGTGTGAACAAGCAATCATGTCAAACTACGCTTGGGAATATAATGGTTCATCCTCTATCCAGGTATTACCCAGTTGAGTAGGAGAAATGTCGGATGCTTCTCTCATGATTGTGTTCCAGATCATAAGGTTACACTATGAACATCAGAGTATCACCAATACTGGATTTGAGATCGTGTCCTTCCTGAACAGTTTCCTCGGCGCTATCAGATGACCGCAAATTTCTTCGGATTCGACAATCGGAAAACCTGCGCCGAATGGACCAGTCTTGATTTCTCAGGACAGCGACCGCTATGGGGCGCCCTATTCCATTCTTTTGAATATCATGATGAGAGTTCACCACGAAAGTTCTGTGACCGGCACTGGACTCACAGAAAGCAAGGACAAAGACATATGCAAGTACATCTGGACATCAATGCTAGCTTAGAGCGGCTCCAATCTGAGGGATATTGGCAGATACGGAACTATGTTCTACAGATATACCAATAAAGATGCAGCAATTGGTCCTCTAATTCAAGCATAGAAACACATGCAAGAGTACAGAGACTGCATAAAAAGACATTGTTCAACAAAAGTCCGACCTTGAGAGGTACAGATGAGGTGAATGTAGAGGTGTGATTACCCGTCCACTCCCCTTGAGAAACAGTATCTAGTTCCATCAATCCTGACCTGGCCTTGCCACTCGAAATCACAACCACCAGCCATCTCAACAATCAAAAAGCGCTATCTTGACTCTGAGGACTGCTCAAAAGCGATGATATAAAAAAAGCACACCATATACGATACTACTACAAGTATGAAGATTGCTGTGATTCCCCGCGTTCACATACTGAGCATTTAGGCTATATTCGCATGCCCAACCCAAACTGGCGCTTCCGCCGGTTAATCCAAACCTCCATCTGTCGACCCTCACCCTCGAGCCCCTTAGGAATAATGCTTGACGTCACTGGTCAAGAGAAGAGGAACAACTTGTCCGAAGTTTTTCCATCAAACAAAGCTACGGAAATTGTTGTCTGGACTCGAGCCGACTGATTAATGACCGACATGGTCTCCGTTACTTCTTCGGAGGACGGGATCAGAGCCGTTGGCCTGTCTGGTCATCCATGAGGGGAAGCGATGACATGGCAGACATGCCACCCTTGCCTTATCTTCACGCTCTTCCCCCTCTTCTCTGCTCTTCTTCGGCCATAGAATTACTGATTGAGAGAACAAATTGAGTCTGACAATCGCCTACAACGTATTGCTCCAGCTTTCTTTCCCTTGCACCCTCAACAGCTCCATCATTGCACAATGCTATACGCCGAAGAGGACAAGCTCGTCTTTAGATTCGACGATCACCTCCTATGGGTCCAGCCCTGGGGGGAGAATGCGTTCCGCATCCGAGCCACAAAACTAGCATCGATGCCAGACCAAGATTGGGCCCTATCCTCCAACCCCGAAACATCCCCAGCGACAATCGAAACCGGCACAGAAAAAGAAGCTAGCATATCCAACGGCAAGATCAAAGCGGCCGTCTCCCACCGTGGCAAACTCACCATCTACGATTCCAAAGGAAACAAGCTGCTTGAAGAGTACGCCCGGCACCGACGCGACCTGACAGACCCGAAATGCAGCGCACTCGAGATCGAGGCGCGAGAGCTCCGACCCATTCTCGGGGGAGACTTCCATCTGACCATGCGGTTTGAGTCGCTGGATCCGAAAGAGAAGATTTACGGAATGGGCCAGTATCAACAGCCATCGTTGAACCTCAAAGGGACCGATATGGAGCTGGCGCATCGGAACTCCCAGGCCAGCGTGCCGTTTGCACTGTCCTCTCTTGGATACGGGCTGCTCTGGAACAATCCGGGGATTGGACGTGCGGTCCTCGGCACCAACACCATGAGCTTCGAGGCATATTCGACCAAGGCCCTGGATTACTGGGTCGTTGCTGGCGATACCCCAGCTGAGATTGAAGAGGCCTACAGCAAGGTGACGGGGTATGTGCCCATGATGCCGGAGTACGGACTGGGATTCTGGCAATGCAAGCTCCGCTACTGGAATCAGGAGCAGCTCCTGAATGTGGTGAGAGAGTACAGGAAGCGAAACATCCCATTGGACTTGATCGTGGTTGACTTCTTCCATTGGAAACACCAAGGCGAATGGAGTTTCGATCCTCAATTCTGGCCCGACCCTGGTAAGAACCTACACCTGTCCCCATCCCCCAGTCAACATGCATCCAATACTAACGAATTGGACTCCCACAGACGCAATGGTCAAGGAACTCAAAGAGCTCAAGGTCGAGCTAATGGTCTCGATCTGGCCGACAGTCGAACCACCCTCTGAAAACTGGTCCGAGATGCTCGAGCGCGGGCTGCTCATCCGACACGACCGCGGCGTCCGAGTCGCCATGCAATGCGACGGCGACATCACCCACTTCGACGCGACCAACCCCGAAGCGCGAGCCTTCGTCTGGTCCCGCGCAAAGAAGAACTACTACGACAAGGGGATCAAGGTATTCTGGCTCGACGAAGCCGAACCCGAATACTCCATCTACGACTTCGACATCTACCGCTACCACGCCGGCAGCAACCTGCAGATCGGCAACATCTTCCCGAAGGAGTACGCGCGCGGATTCTACGAGGGCATGCAAAGCGAGGGACAGACCAACATCGTGAACTTGCTGCGCTGCGCCTGGGCCGGAAGCCAGAAGTACGGCGCGCTCGTCTGGAGCGGCGACATCGCCTCGTCGTGGGGATCGTTCCGCAACCAGCTCGCCGCCGGGTTGAACATGGGCCTGGCGGGCATTCCCTGGTGGACGACCGATATTGGCGGCTTCCACGGGGGAAACCCGGATGACCCTGCCTTCCGCGAGCTCTTCACGCGCTGGTTCCAGTGGGGGGCATTCTGTCCGGTGATGCGACTTCACGGCGATCGAGAGCCGAAGCCAGAAGGGCAGCCTACGGCGTCGGGGTCGAATAACGAGGTCTGGTCGTATGGGGAGGAAGTATACGAGATTTGCAAGAGGTACATCGGGATTCGAGAGGAGTTGCGTGATTACACCCGGGGGTTGATGAAGGAGGCGCACGAGAAGGGGACGCCGGTGATCCGCACGTTGTTTTACGAGTTCCCTCATGACAAGAAGGCATGGGAGGTCGAGACGGAGTATCTTTATGGAGCAAAGTATCTCGTCGTTCCGGTTCTGGAGGCAGGTCAGCGGAAGATCACGGCGTATTTGCCTGCGGGGGCGTCGTGGAAGCTCTGGGGAGAGGAAAAGGTGTATCCCGGTGGGCAGGATGTTGAAGTAGCGTGTCCGATTGAGACGATGCCAGTATTCATTAGATCGTAGAATGGCGGATGAACTATCTGGGAGACTCGGATGTTAGAACTGCAATCGATATACAGCCTAGAGATGCTGTTGATTATATCAAGTGGATGAGATGAAAGTCACCTGTACTCACGGGCACTATCAAGTTGCCTTGATAGGATGACTGACGAAAGCAAACCAGTCTCTGGAGACGTTCCATCACGCAAGAACGCTACAAAGTACGATTTCCTACATATCCGCCCAGGTCAGGGAAGAGACAGTGCCACTCAATCTTGGAGAGATATGACATCTGCATGCTTCTGTCCCCCCTGCCGATACACAAAGCACACCCCTACGACCTCACCCGCTCATGAATGGCATTCACTAAAGTCTAGACCAGTCTGCAGCACGAGCCAACAGATCTCAGCCGTCAATTCTGCACACCAGAAGGGACAGGAAGACGGCAAAACGGACGAACGACCTGACCACACACCCTGACACCAACCGCCTCGAAACTACGATCCACCCATGAATATCACAGCACGGGGATCATAGCGTAATTCCCAGCACAGCCCACACACACTCCGTACGAAGTAGACAGACACAGCAGAGGGCTTTGCCTCATCCCATCTATCCGGAAAAGGTCTCCAGCGTATTTCAAAGGACCCATAGGGGAGTGGACACCACACCCGAGAGCAACAACCGCCTCGCTCTCGCAGACCCAGCCCGTACATTGGCAATACACCAAACGGCCAGGTCCGATGACACTGGTCTCCGCCCCCGTCCCGTTGCATCGCACACTTGTATGGACGGAAGAAGGCGCCTAAATCGGCGAGTGCAGCGAACATCCTCGATCATGATGGAGTTCGCAAGTTCCCGCCTGCCGCCTGACCTGGTGGGAGCGTCTTGGGGTTCGCGGAAGACCGGATCATTGGACGAGAGCGGTTCAAGCGGAGAACCTGCTGAGGGGCGAGGGAGGAAGGTGGTGGGTGGGGTTGGGTTTGATGGAGTCGAGTCGGTTCGGTAGATGGGCAGTAAGTACGTAGTTGCAGGAGGACGCAGCAAGAGCCATGATCGAATCGTTACGTATGCGCCACCACCAGCATCGCCATCGTGGTGATCCCGATCCTCGTGACGACAGGCGCTGATCACGGCATGAGATGATCGGCTGGCTAAGGTATTTGGCCGGAGGGAAGGTCAAAAGAGACATGCAGATAGCGCGCACGATGGTCTCGGGGCTCGTTCCCGAGGGACAGAGAGACATTATTGGGAGCTTGTTTTCGGCGAGGAGCAGTTCATGGCTTGTTTCGCATGTGAGGCTAAGCTTGAGCCTTTCCTCGACTGGGTTTGGAGAGCGGAGTCGCCCATGGCGGTTTGGTTGAGTTGTCCCGTCGGAACGTGGTTTAGGTAGTCTTGAAAATTGAATTTTTTCCCTGCACGTCTTTGATCTTTTTTCTGATCATCAGCCGTGTCGACTAGGCATTCGTCAGATGGGTTCTGAGTGGTTCGATTCCCGAGTTCACACAGCCTCGTCTCTCCGATCTGCTTGGGACTCCACCCGGTAAGCAGTGGTCACACTCCTGTTGGGGGGGGGAAGGGAAGTTCCAAGGCGACGGGACTTTGCACGACCGCGTCAAGGGATCGTTGGGACATGGCACGGGCCCATGGAAGATGATCGGAGGGGAAATCTTCCAGATTGAGGGCGGCAGTGGGGAGTTCACGTCGAGGGACGGGAAGTGCAGTGTTGTTCCTCACTGCTGGGCCAGATTGAGTTTCCACCAGCGGGTAGATTGGGTTGTCGGCGGCCTATCAGATGACCTTGCAAGCCCTAGTTTGTCGCTAGTCGCATTCTCCGCTGCTTTCTGCCAGGCGCGTTCTCTGAGTTGGGGGGCTGGAATCATGGGCTTTTCTTCTCATCGGCAGTAGTCTTCGCATCCGAATCAATCGGAGACAATCTGTCTGGCAATCTCCCCCGCTCAGCCTTTCGGGAGGGTCTGGAAGGGGGGCTCTACACGCAGGATCCGCTAGTATACGGAGTAGGCGCTTCAGTCGATGGAGACCATGCTTGCTCCACCGGGACGGGGCTCGGAATGCGCAAAAGGAATTTCACAAGAAACCCGATGGAAAAGAACGCTCTGAAATACAGTTGGCTCGAGAGTGCGCTGGAATGTAGGAATGAAGGTTTATGCTCCCGCGGATCTCACCGCATCAGATGAACTTTCTGCATTGGAATGACATTTCCTGGCTGACGGCGATGGTCCGTGACCTCTGCAATTTGTCCAAGTAGTTCTTGAGAAGGCAATGATCTCATTTGCCGAGCGTCCAATACTGTTCATGGCTGCGTGTCACCACGACCTTGTTGGCATACCTACTCCGTAGATGCTCTTGATACGACCACCCTGGTCAAGCCGAACACCCAATGCACTATCTTCTGTACCTCTCTCGTAAACGTAATGCTTTCCCGAGTCATTTCAGAGACATGAAATGGCGGGAATTGTTCTCCTGCCAGCATCCACTGTATCGTACATCTTGCCCCAAAAGGGATAAGGAACAAGATGCTCGGGACTGCCACTCAGAGGCGCGATGTTCACCCGTCCTGCACATCCGCCCTCAACCCTGGTTCAACGTCTACCACCGGGAACGAACCCTCAATCCGCGTCTTCTTACCCTGAGAGACACGCCAAAGGTGGAGATAGGCGTCTCCGCGCCATGGTTGGAGCATTGTCCTCCACTACCACTGAGACCCGGACGGGACAACCCTAGCAAGGGCCAACAATCGACCCCAGTTTATCCTTCGTTCCATAATCATATCCACCGTTGACCGTCTTTCTCCCACGCCATGGCTGTGAAAGAGGATCTATCGTATCGGAAATTCTCGAATTATACGGGTTTTCCCTCGACGAATTGACAGAGCACCCTCGCCCAGCACATCGACTGCATCAACTTCCACACACACCCCCTGGAATCGCCACTGCTCGGTAGAAATCTCACATCACCTGAAGCAAGGCATGTTGGCACCTCCAATGACATTGCTGGGGAGGGGAATCACCCAGTCGCCCCACGAATAGAGTCTGGTCATCGCCCCCCCTCTCAGCTGGGTATCGCCCAGTTTGGACCGAGTCTGCCTGTCTGTCTGTCTGTCTGCATCCACCAGGTCAACCCACTGACTGTGAGTGAGTGGGTCACAGATCTGGGATTGATCCCACCATCCATCGTATCATGACAAGCATCGTCCCCTGCCATGCATCTTCCGCGACGCATGGTTGAATTCCGAGATGCACTCCCCGTCCAGTGACAGGGTCGAACCGGGAGGTCTTGCCACCAGAATACGACCATTCCATGGGCTCTGGACACGAATCAAGAGCTCGGTTCCAGGAGCTAGTCCCTGCCTTGGTACTTTCGCAGGTCCAGTCAGGATTTTTCCTCGATTTCCCGCGTCTGGGTTTCTTTTTCGATAATCATAACCCAGTCGTCCCTCCCTCGCACACCTCTGCTGACCTTCTCCTCCTCTCCAAATCCAGATAGCGCCATACGGGACCACGGAACCTCCCTGTAGCGCCTATGCAACCTGGTCATTGTCGTCTGCGGGGTCCCTCCTTCACCGTTCGTCAATCCGGTCCGGCCTTTTCACGACGTTCAGAGCAAGAGTATCGACAGGTGTCTGTCGTTCTCACTCCAGGGCCAGACCAGACCGGTCCATGGCCACTGACGGCGACGGAGTGGATCTTCACAGGTATGAATACCGACGGTCCCAGCTGCATAGTCGGGTGGGTGGATATTTCCTGTCCGTCCGAGCTCTGCGTCAGCATTCGTTGAATGGCCAAAGTATGTTGCTGGTGCGGTGCTGCCTTTTCGACCTGTAAATTCGAACGTCTACAGATGACCTGGGCCGTCGGAGGTTAATCACTCCCTCTTGAACGGCTTTCACTGGATTGGGTGGTGTCTTTGATGTTGAAATGTGATTATATGCGTGTACACCAAATGAGCAGAGTACAGGCCTTTGATTCATCCTGCGGCAAAGTTACAATTGATTCAACTAGTTGTGGGTCTCATCAAGGTCTTTCTACTGACTATGATTCAAGTCTATGGATGCAAGCCAGTATTGTAATCTTCAACGGCGATCTGACGAGTTCTCTCACTCGTATATCAAAAATGACAGCGATGCGAGAGGAGTGATTTGTACTCTGGACCAGTCGGACAGCCCACGAACCTTCCAATCCACACCAGCCCGATATCGTAACCTACATATCGTTCATGCACGGTTCTCACCAACCCTGAGTGATTTCTACCAGCGATAAGCGCTGCTGGCCAAGTAAAGTCAACCTGACCATCTAGGATGGATGCTGCATGGTACCAGCAGTCGACGAACCAATCCAGCCGGCGATGATCAGCAATCAAGAAGCCGGGTAAGACATGACCATGTCGCTGGGCAAGCAACGGCAACGGCTACAGCAGTGCGACTGTGGATGGGACGGTGCCGGTGCTGATGCCAGCCGACCACTGCCATTGGGTCTGTTGCAACTGGCGCGCGACGGAGACGAATACGTATGTACATACATATACGACACGACGGGAAGACATACTACCTACAGATGTCGGTTCATGATGCGGTTGGGTATGACGAGCTGCAGGCTCGAGTAACAAGTAGGTTACGACGGATGTCATCTAGTTGTTCTGGGACGCCGTTTTCATTTCCTTGTCTCCGGAAGGGCCGTCACGAAATGAGATGGTAGTATGGATGGGCCTTCTTTCGTTCCCCGGGGACCGGAGCGCAGAGGAGAGGTCTCTGGCATGAGTTCACCATGTATCACAATGGGTCGCATCGGCGAAATCAGCAGGTGCGTTGGTTACGACGATGTTTGCTTCGGAGGGAGGTCAGTCTCCGGTCTTACCTGGCTCGGTCTCTGGTTTTTTCTTGTTTCCCCTCTTACATACTCCGGATATGATATGGCAATTATTTGAACCTATTTTTCTGGTCGGGGATCCCAGCGGGAGCCCGAATAGGAAAGCTGGCAGAGGGGATCCCGCGCGGTCCATACTTCGATCCTCGCTCTTAGCGCTTATCTTATTCAATGCGACTGCATTTGCCCCCGTTCGGAGTGTCACCGGGCCCGCAGCCATCGGGGACCATCGCCGTCTGTCACGATGCGATCGATACCCTAGAGCCGACAAGACCCCGGAGAATAACCCAACCACACGCCAGCGACGACCCAGCGAGGGCGCTCCGGTCGTCACCGTGGCAGGACCGGTAGGTTAGGTACAGATGGGATGCAGACGTACCGGGGGACCCCTCACCCGATCGATCACGACGAACGGAACAGCAGGCCCAAGAATCAGACCAGCGACAGGACTATCGAGTAATAGTGGATGGACAAGGAGCAACGACTGCAGCAAACCGTGATGGTGGATGGATGGCGGAGAGGCTGGGCGCTAAACTCTGCTCGGTTAAGCTACGGGCCTGTAAGCCCCCGAATCGAATCGGGAACCACATGGTCCCCGGCCCCAGTCGCCTTAAAGCCCGAACAAAGAGGGCGGCCAATCGATGCCATCCACCCCGCTGGGACCGGCGACGTCATCCCTTTCTGTGTACTCCGTATGTATTCTGTATTATGGACGTGTGGACGTGTACCGTCGTAAGGTACTCCCTAGGTAGGTACCTGGGTACGTGTCCCTCCTCGTACAATGTCGACCCCGGTGTCCCTACTACATACCAACTATGGACGCCGTACTCCGTACATCCACAGCAGATGGCAAGATCGGGGACCCCTCCCTCCGCCTCGATCCGTTTCCACGGGAGGGGAACACCAACGTTCCCACGAAAGTTCTGTCAAAATGATCGACCCACGATCGGGAGGAAGCCACTGCCACTTCTTGTTGGATGGTTGATCATGGTTTTTCTTCGGGTTGCTTTTTCTCGTTGGATGGACCGATTATGTCCTTGTCAATTTCTTGCGTATGTCACTCAGTGTCTCGATCCAGTGATGCTCTATCAAGCTGCACCGCCCACATTATATATCACCGAGAGAGACTCAAACTGCACCCGTTACATGTCTCTGTTCGATATAGGGTGCATGTGTTGATTGATATTGGGTTTGTCGGGAGCGTCCTCGGCGCAGGAACCCAGAGAGCGTAAAACAGAAACCAATAATAATAGAACCAACCATGACGGACGCTGTACCGGCGGTCCGAAGTGGATGGATCTGTTTTCCAATTCTGTCTATTTATTTATTTATTTTCTATAATAATTCATATTCACCGACTATGTACTCCATACCTGTACCTAACGATCGAAATCCTGATCGTGGACGGCAACGGGAACATGGTTTCTTTTTCCGCCAGCCGACTCCTGAAGTGACAGCGGTGCTCGGGCCTCCTAGTTCGCAGACTGGGAGGCCCGACAGTCAGGAAGCAGCGGCGGATGCGAGAGCGCCGTTCGCTCCACTCTTCTTAGTCACCCCTCCTTTCTGTCTGCTCCGCCCCGACATCCATCCATCCAGCCAGTCCCTACCTAACCGATGGACGTCGGTCCTTCGCCTGCATCCGGACAGCCTGTCCTGCAGTCGGATCATCCTCGTCTGGGCCCTTAGGTGTGGTTACACAGCATGAAACAGCTTGGGAGGGATCTTTTTGCCCCGTCCCCTCTTTCTGTCGCCCTTCCTTGTGGTCCGCGGTTGGGCCAATTGTTCTCTGTCCGTTCCATATTTTCCCGAGGGGAATTTTGAAACGTGTCGCAAAGGAGGGGGAGAAAAAGAAACGAACGACGACGACGCAAGGCGGTCTACCTATGGAGTACTACCTACCTACCATCGGCCTGGACGTCTGAATCAGATACCCCACTGCTCCAGGTAGTATCTCGGTTGCGTAGGTATCTACTGTGCATGTTGGAGACTCTACTCCGGAGGATTGAGTGTCCGCCTCTGTCCCGATGAGGACGAAAGATTTCTCTCCGACTTCTCCCACGAAGACGGTTCTGACGAGAGTCCCGATCGGGTATTCAGTCCCTTGCCACGATGGAATCCATCAGGACACGCAGGATAGAGAGCTTGGATGCATTTACTGGAAGTATTCTAGGCAACCTGGAGCTGGAGAGCTGGAGGATCCCCGTCCTGCACGCTAAGGACAGACTGACCAGGGTATATCTCAAATACTTCCCGTGTCTCTGATTGGTACCAATTCCAGGGGACGCCGGGGACCACCGGGCTAGCACTAAGCCGTCGTAGCGCGGTCTATCCGCCAGGAATCTCGATTTTTTCTCTACTTTTTTTTTTTTTGTTTTTCCCTCTTTTCATTATTATTGAGGTATTCATGGTTTTTTTCTTTTCATCTTCTTGAATTGAGACTCGAGTGGACACACCTACACCATATCAATAGTCGCTCTGTCTCCCCTCCACGACGAAATATGCTCCTCCCACACACAAAAAGGCGGAGATGGTCCACCAGAATGATGACGAGGCCGGTGCTGATGATCAACCGGCCACCATGGACCTGCGCTACTGTATGTATGTAGGTACTAGGCTGGTCGGTAGGGTCGGGTCGGCGACCGTTTACTGGCATTGTGACCTGTCGAGTTTTTAATTTATTTTCGGGACCCCATCTGGGAGCTCCTTTTTCCTGTTTCGGCCACGTTCGCGATCTCTCTGGTTTCCCTCTCGCATGCGGTCTTCTGACCAGGGGGTGCGGGAGCGGGGAATTAATCGCGAACATCATGAGGTTTTGTTCCTTACGGACCTACTATGACCGGGTGTATGTACCTCCAATCACGGTCTCGATTCGGGGATATCAACCTCAGGATGTATCGAGTACAGGCCTTCCGACGTTCCCTACATACATACATACTCTGTACCTACATAGGTAGGGAGCGAGCGAACTGTACGTACAGTCAGTAAGGTAGGTACTACTACGTAATACCTAAATAAGATACCAATACGATAGCCCGGTACCGGTATCCATAAATGATACCCCAGAGACCGACTCCGGAGTACCTACAGACGCTGTGCGACCGACCACCAGTACCTACACCTACCTACTACAGTACCTAGCAAGGGCGGTTAGGTATTCCGTTTGTAAGGGATCCCCGTACCACGAGGGTGGATCGCAAGTACCCGTCCACATGGCATTTTGGTAACCTTCCACGACGTGGAGAGCGTTTGACACCAACACCTTTCAACCACTCCGGGCACCAGGATCGACTTTGTTCTGGTCCGACCCCGAGAACCCCGAGCGAGGGAACACAAGGGGACCATCATTATGATGATAATAATATTTATTTTTGTTATTATTATTTTATGGGGAAATGGCGCATGTGTTACCCTCGGACCCATTGTAGGACCTCGTTTACGGATCGGTACCTACCTTAGGTACGGATACTCCGTAGGAAGCGTTAGCTCATGGCTACCTACCTGGCTACCTACCTACAAGGTCAGTTAGATAGCTGTCCTGTATCTCGTCCTAAAGGAGAAGCCCAGCCAGATAGGTAGTCTCCAAGACTATGGTCCTTTCATCGTCGGCATAATCATCGAAAACAGTATTGACAGCGTCATCTACTCATAGGTATCTCCTTGGTTTCCATCGAGCCAGCTGTTGAGCCGGGCCACACAATCCGATCTTGCTTTCTTTCTGGGGATGGTGGCCAGTGAGGTTTGACGGATTTTTGATTAATTTCAGGGATGGACCGACCCGCCGTCATGATTATTGACAGGAGGGACAATTCTCTATGCTCCATACAGAATACTTAGTTGGTAGAAGGAAATGGATAGATAGATTCTACGCACGAGGATGAGAATCCCATTCTATGGAACCCTACAAGTTAGCTCGTTAGCTAGTACCTACCTACCTAGCTACGACCGCTGAAAGATGACCCGTTCGTCAGATCGTACCAGTCACCCGGAACGGACGAACAGACATTCATCGATGATTCCATTGGGAAGAAGACGACGACGAAAAACAACCTGACGGGACAGACGACTCCAACGCAAGCCCCAACAACCATCATAAAATCATAAGAATAACACCACCTCATGCACACACGACCAACTCCATCAATAAGAAAGTCCAGAAAGTCAGTGCAGATGATCATTGCCGGAACGGACCCTGGCCCCGCAATTCCAGCATGACAAATACCTTAAAATGGCCGACCAATCACCCCCACGGACAGCCGGGTGGTTCGTCACGTCATGCCCGGCAGCAGTAGCTTCAGGGGGTTCGTGCTCTCTTCACGCCGTGCAATAATAATCAAAAATCAAAAATCAAAAATAAATAATCATAATACCTGGGCGGTAATATAGGTACATAGGCAGCCGACTGCGATCGATCACAGTGGATAATGTATTCCTTCAGCTTCCTTCGTTCCTTCCTTCCTTCCGGTTCCCCTCCCCCTTTCTTGCTTTTCGGGAGATTCCTTCTTTTTTTATTTTATTTTTAATTCTCGATGCTGTTTGATTGATTACTCCTTTTGCCGCATGGAGAAAGGGTCCCGAATTCTAATCGGATCTAGTCGTTTTTTGCTTTGTGACTGGTCGGTCCGTCTCGGCCCATGGAAGTCCGGTCTGTCAGCTAACGGTTTCTACGGAGAGAAAAGAATGGCAGATACTACCTACCTACCTACCTTACCTACATGTTACATGTCTAAAGAAGAATGGGGAAAGGGAAGGGGAAAGGGAAGAGCTCGTGGCGCCCCGGATGGAAGAATGGAATTACCTAGACCTATCTACCTACCTACCGGAGTACCTACTACCTATGTACATACCTATTGCTGGGCCCCGTGCTCAAATCATAAGATCAATCACCTCCATTATCCATTTCGTATGGCAGAGGTCGACCTGACATCAATCCATAACAAGGAGCCTCGGGGACCTTAAATGCAAGATGAAGTACGTAGTAGACTAGTACCAGAACAATCATCGCCCGGTACCATGGAACTTCCCGTCCCTGACAGCTGAATCCTCAGGTCCTGCCGGGCCAGTTATCCACCCATCCCGGACAGACGGACGAAAGCTCCCTAGCTTGCTGGCTAGCCCCCGACGGGGACCACCACCTGCTCAGTGCTGGCCCGAGGGGAGGGGATTTGTCCAAGCGTGGGCGCGGTGGCCCGTCCAAGACGACGGACCCAGTCGTCCACCGCACTGACTGATGAGGGTCCCTCGCCCGGACGGGGCACTTCATGCGTATTCCGTATTGTACGGGGTATTCTATTCTTATCCTATACGGAGTCATGATGAGAAACTTGATTTTATCGCCCGCCGAGAGAGTCAGAGCTCGATTCAGGCACGGCCTGGATCGAACCAGGGAAGAGACGCGTCGGTGGGGGAGAGGGATGAAGCAGGATCGACGGATGCTTCCAAATGTCATACCTCACATGCCGTGTGATAAGACAATAGCCGTTCGGAAGGAAGTCAAAAGCGCACGATGGGTCGATCCCGAGATTTACAGACAAACAAACTGTCCTGGAACCGCATTAGAACCATCCAGGAGATAAAAAAAAAGCAACGAGAAGGGCCATCGGTCCGACGAGGGCAAAGAAATGTGATGTCCCCGACGAGGGGGAAGGGAAGCTTATTCCTCCCTTGCCCGGAGTCTTGGATCCTCAGGAAAAGGGATCCGTTGATGCCCTTCCGATACACCAATCAGGTCCGGAAAGAGGATGCGATCAGGAAATGAAGCGCTCTCATCCGATGTCATCGACTTCGATCGATGGTGGCGGGGTGGGGAGAGATCAAACAATAGTCCCCTCATAGTTCAGCGCCGACGCTGTCTGGCCTTCTATCCTGTGCTTCCCTGATCTTCCCTGCACGACCTTGCTTATCGTGGTCTTCTGGCTGACAGCGGACCTCACCATCGGGCGGACATGGTGGAGAGGACGAGGATCGACGACTGGATACATAGATCGGGAACCATAACGACGGGGCCCGCTCCCCGGGGTTCCCATTCTATTGGAAATCCCCGTGATCCATCATCCCCGTCCTGTCGCCGTCCCGGGCGAATTCGCAAGCCCCTCGAACCGGTTCATCCCCTCGTCCATGCATCCTGTGTGTACGCGGCTCCGACCGACGGATGCAGGGGAATGGCGGCCGACTGAAAAAGGGGAACGATCTATCATTCTCCCGCGCTGTCTGCCTCCGGTACGGGACCTACCGCCAGAAGACGCTCCTCGACGCGAGCGTGACAAATGCTCTGTTCCTGCAGCACAACGTGAGTCAGGATCGTGAGGGGGAAGCCTTGGTTGGACCATCCAACGAGATTCTCAATACTCGGTACTTGCCCCCCCCCAGTACTTGGGACAGACGGTGATGAGAGGGTGATCTGGTGAGGATGAGGTAGGCGCCGAGTCAGTCGGACTCCGTAGTATCTGAGTCTTCTGGTGTGGTCGGGGGAGTCTCAGATCCATTACTATATCCATTCTTCCGCACGACCTCTAGGCTGAATCGGACCTCCAGACCCTGACTGTGACCCAACCGGATCGCCTCGTCGGGTTCCTGTGAGTTGCCCGCGCATCGTAGGAGCCGTTGCGTCTGGCAGCGGCACTGATTCTGCTGGTCGACGGCCGGTCTGCCCCCTCGTGAAGCGGTGGTTGACGGGTACCGGGAAAGTGTCCCACCGCGGCACCAACGCACAGGTCCTGCATCGATTGCGTACGATCCGCCCGTCGATCACCCCCCGGACAGGTATCCAAAGATTTCAAATCGTTCGACGGCGCTAGAGGGCCTGCGCCAATCATGATCCCCCCACCAACGGTTCCTGTCTGGGTAACGGCCCACGGGGAGTGGAGCGGATCACAGACGGAGGGTTTGGGATGGTGGTCTCCGACACTCATCCGGCCAGTGACATGGGAGGGAGCTCTCCCCGGTCGGGCTGGCTGAGGGACGTCCCCTGGGAGGTGGATGGATGGGTTAATCTAATATGCTTTTCTTGCCTGTCGATCACGAACCCTCGGGCTCACTCATCACCCTGCGGTTGAGCGGTGCTGCACGTCTGCATCTGTCATGACCGCGCCAACCAGGGGGATGCCCGGCGACGCCCCCTGATTGGTCTGCTCCCGCCGTCCGCCGTCGCCCATTGGATCCGGGGCCTGCAGTATGTACCTTACCTTCCATATACTCCGTCCCAGTGCAATGCTGCTATGGACATACTCGGCCTCTTCTCTTGCACCATCCTCGGAATCCCCGTGGTTGCACCAGGGCGTCGTCTGTGACATCCGCTCAGGTCTGGTCCCAGCACCCTGGCGTTATCGACGGGAAGCGCCCCGATCTCGGTGCCTGGTCCGGGAGGGCAGCATGGTGTATCATCTTCTGTGCCGTCCGCGGTGCTGAACGGCCGTCTGGACGAATCTCCAGGATGTCTCATTCCGAGCAGAGGGGGAGGGGCCACGGAGCCCCGCTCTCGTCCGGCTCTCTCTTTGCCTCGTCGCCCACGCACCACACCGTTTCTGCCGCTCCCGTTTTCCTGTCAGGGCCGAAACTCTGACTCGCAGGGGCCAACCCACCAACCCGGAAAAGGAATACGTAGACGCGTGGTGGGTGGTGATAGGAAGGCGTACGACAGAGTGGGTGGTCAGACGCCTATCCGATGGCAGACCGACATCACCGAGATCACCGACGGTTGAAGGCTGTCCGAGCACGGGGGAAAAAAAAGAAAAGAAACGCCCGCTTCGGGTGATGGCCTTTTGGATTGTGTGATGCTAATTTGTTTTTATTGATTTGATCTGATTTGATTTGATTTTTTGGTTCTTTCATCTTCTTGGATGGGTCGAAATGGTGATCAGACCGGCGAGCCTCCTCCCCTCCCGGGATATCGCTGCCCGGGTATGTATCCATGAATCTATTTTCTGGTCGCCATTCTATATTTGTCCCGACGGAACGCAGATAACCAAGATTGTGGACAGACAGTCACCATCCACCATCCACTACGTCTGCTCGCCTAAACCACCGCCGTCTCCACTGCGATTACAGGATACGACCGCCGTCGTCGTGGGACGAGCAGAACGAGGTTGCCCCCCCCTCTCCGATGGGATGATCCCAGCGTCACCGACTCATGCTCCGGTCCCGCGACGCATGTCGATCTTCCCCATCTGGATTCGATATCCAAAGTCCAAGCGTGTGGTGTCGTAAAGTCGATGTACGACCCCCCAACGTACGACGACCAGGTTAGCCTGGTCTCGCCGTCGTCTCATCCGGGACATCGTTTTTTTGTCTCGTCCATAATCGGAGGGAAAGGCAAGACGACGGGGGGCGAAAACAACAAAAAAGCAAAGTCCAATAACGAAGAATTCTAAATCAAATAGTGAGCCAAGTTCCAATTCAAAAAATAGACTCGATCGATCAAACAGAATACCATCATCAACTCCATGGCCGATGGCGAGTACTCTCCCCGCCAGTCTTCATTCCTCCCGGTAGTATTAGGATGTGCATAGTGAGTGGGAGTAGGGATCCCTGCTGCAACACCGATCCGGTGGGTGAGCGAGGTCACTATCTCCCATAGCGGGAAATCACCCCACGATCTGGAAACGCCCAATTGCCCCAAATTTTTCCTTTCCCCTTCCTTCTTACCGATGCGTCGTCAGTTCTACTGTTGCGTGCGGGTGTCTTTCTCTGTGTCCGATTTGTGATGGCTTGGAACAGCCTTCCTTCGATTTTTTTTCCTGTTCCCCTGTCAATGATGGGTCCGATTTTACCCAAAGCAGATATTGTAAAGAGTCTCCATCTGTCCTGGGGTGATCCCCACTCGGGGCCCACTCGGGGGTTGAATGACGGTCCAGGAGAGATCGGTTATCATCGTGCGGGAAGGAAAAAATAAAAGAAAATCGAAAGAAACATGGGTATGTAAAATAAATAAATAAAATAAATAGATGAAAAGGCGGGGACGAAAAGAGCGGCTTTTTTGTGATGTCCATCGGGGACCTCCCAGCTGTCAGACATCCAGAACCGAAGGCATAGGGTGAAAGAAACCACTGGCTAGGACAGTCCTATACCGCCAATGCAATGCCCTATTATGCGACTAGTAGGGACTGTCTCTCGACGATTCCCATCCAACTGAATCGTGAGGGACCGAGGGGAGGACGACGCAGGTATGGATGGAGCAAAGTTACCATACATACAGTACTAAATACATTCGATACACGATGGTGAATACCACTAAATAATCATTTTCCAGAAAATCCCAATTCCCAAAAATCAAATCGAAATTCTTTTTTTTTTTTCTTCTTTTTCTCTTTTCGATTTATTATTTTTTTGGTTTCTTTTTCTTTTTTTTTACCCCCTCCCGACCCTTTTCTGATGATGATTTTATTGAATTTATTATTATTCCTCCGACAACTGTCAGCTCTCCGAGATCTTGGATCAGATCTTCTCTATAGCGTGCTCGAGGTGTGGAGCAGCAGCCATTTTTCTCTGACCCGTCTCCTTGGTCATTGTCTTCTGCCGCCGCCGCCGTTGCTATAATAATGTTCCATGACCTTCATCTCCATCCCTCTTCCTCACTGCCCATCGTCTCCATCTCTTGACCCCGTGTCTCGCCCCTTTCCCTCCAGACCCTCTGGAGTATATCTACCACCTGGAAGACGCACCTGGGATTCTTGAACCTTTTTGATCTTCCTTCTCCATCTTTCGCTCCCATCTTCCCCTCTCGTCTCCCACTCCGGGTCACTACTGTACCTGGACGACCGGCGACCTTCCACAACACCCTTCCTCCCACAACATCCACCCCAACCGCTTTATTGGTTTGGATTCGTCGTGAATACGACCCTCACAGTAAGTCCACCGTCGCTTACCCCCATTGAGACCCCTCCGACTCTTCCCCCACCCACGCATCCAACCTTGTTTTAAACTATAACCTTCTCCCCAACGACCTTCCCTTCCGACATTTACTTTCACGCATTCTCTGACACTTCTTCGCAGACAGAGAAAATTTTCTAAAACTTCCCTCATCATCCTCATGGCTCCCGCTCACCGTCGCGGACCTTGGGTCCCCGAGGAGGATCAGTTGCTGCTCCAGCTTGTTCGCGAACAGGGCCCCAACAACTGGGTTCGCATCTCACAGCATATGCACTACCGCTCGCCGAAGCAATGTCGCGAACGTTTTCACCAGAACCTGAAGCCGTCCTTGAATCGCGAACCGATCTCGGCTGAGGAGGGGTTGATGATTGAGCGCATGGTCAACGAGATGGGCAAGCGCTGGGCCGAAATCGCACGACGACTCGGAAACCGCAGCGACAACGCCGTCAAGAACTGGTGGAATGGCAGCATGAACCGCAAGCGAAGAGGACTCCCCTCCAGCACGGTCTCCGGCCACTCCTCGCGCACCTTCAACGGCCGCATCGAAGCCCCCTATGCCCGGGCCTCCATGGCCATGAGCAGCCCCAACAGCCGCTCGCGCTTCTCGTCCATCTCCCACGACCGCCCTCTCACCTCCTGGACCAAGTCGCCCTCCTCCCGGAGAGACTCCTGCTCGACTGCGTCGGTAGACTGCACCCGCCAACTCACCCCCATCTTCACTCTTCCGGCTCTCAACCGTCCGGTGGACACTCCCTTGACGTCTCCCGCCTTCTCGGAGGTTTCCAACGCCCCGTCGCTGGAGCCGCCCTCGATGATGTCCGATCACAACTCCGTCTCCTCCGCCTCGCCTCGTACCGTCTCCTCGCCCCAGCTTCTGCCGCTGCCAGTGGACACCCGCCAACAGTATGGCGAATTCCGCCGCCAGAACTCCTCGCTCCACACGTCGGACGAGATTTACGTCGCCACCGGATACCCAGCTCCCAAGCCTCTGGAGCCCTTGACGGATCTCTCGATCAAACAGCGATGGATCTCCGAACCTCAGCCCTGGAACCACCCTTATTCGCAGTCCTGGGCGGTCCCGGAAGAATCTCGACCAGAGCACTTCAAGGGTGAAGCGTCGCGCGATTCTCGCATGGGCCTGGATAATCTCCTTAATTAGCGACGGCCCCCCCTGCATTGACGATCGCACGATTTCCCTTCGCCCTTGACGCATCTCTTTTTTCCTCTTTTCGTTTCTGAAATGATGTTCCGGCAGCGTCTTTTTCTTTGTATATTTGCCATCCCCGACCCCCGCCACTCCTTGAGGCCTTTTTCTTTGATTTCCTCATTTCTTTTGTACCTATATTGTGTATACTGTTGGATGATTCTGCCTGTCTTCCCCCGTCTGGTCACGTGGGGGAGACAGAGTCTTCTATGGGTTCCGGCCTGTTTTGGTTGCTATTTTTTCTGATTTTTTCCTACTGTTTGACGCTCAAAAGCATTGCGTGTTTTGGAACTATTTCCTGCTTGGGTTTACCAGGGTTCAACGGTCAAGTTTTGGTTATAGAAAAGTGAGACAGGAGTGATGGATTTGAATTTCCGGTTTATGTGGCAGTTGACTTGCATGTACATGTGTTGCTCGGGAGAGTTACCGGCTTGGACTTAATAATACCCCATGGATGTTTTTGATTACTATAGTGGCACTGAATGACCTACTATCATATTTCTCGCTCTCTTTGCTCCCACGGCATCTATCTTCATACTGAGAGGACTGGGAGAGAGAGCCAGGCTGATGCATGAGGCATGCCTGGAGAGCCAAACAGGGAGGGCCGGAGAATGGTCCCCGGCGTGTCTCACCATCTGTCCATAGTTCGGGATATGGACCTAACCTTAACGACACGAAGATCATACCACCAGGGCGTGATTATCCTCCGTCCTTGTGTGGCTGGCTGTCAAGCTGTCCCAGTGTCCCAGTGAAATGGCACGGACTCACGAGGAAAGCGCAAGGGGGTGAAAGGCCAGCAGTCACCACATACCGAAGGTTCAATAAGGGGGAGAAAAAGAACGCGCCAGAGGAACAATTCGAAGAAAAAAAAAAAATCCAATCCTGCAGGAAACATCCGCGAATCGTGCCCCAACTGCACTGCTCGCATGCATGGTCATCCTTCTTGGGAAGTTGGGATCGATAGGTCGATTTGCAGTTCAGCTGACGAGGGTTTCTTCTCTTTGTCTTCCAGTCCAGCTGCTCCGGTCTGGTCCCCGACAGTACCTTACTGACCTATAGGTGGCAGTGGATGCAGCTATCGATGGTTCATGCATGCCTCATTCCTTCCTTTCAGCTGGACTCGACTCATGGATGCACCGAATCCTTTTCCGCCCTCAGTACCAGTCGCAGGTACCCAGTGATAGTAGTGTGAGGCTTCCCCCCGTGTAGGGTCATGAGGTGCAGCATCAATCCTGGGGAGGTAAGGTTGATACCTAAAGTTTATCCCGGCCCTGGGAATGGGACCTGATTGTCCTGCCCGGTGGGAACCGGTTCCAACGTTGGCGAGCCGGTGATAGGTGACTTGTCGCCTGTTCTTGCCCATCCTCCTGTTGCTCCTCCACCATCCATCACCACTCCCATCCCCACCCTTCCATGGTTGGTGCGGGCCCTTTGCC
>RHLO01000080.1:0-39593 GCA_003719415.1 Aspergillus olivimuriae
GTGGTGGAGTCTGGGGTGGGGTTGGTGGCCTGAGGGAGGAGGTAGCCCATTGACATAGATTTGAGGCCGTAGTTTGTCAGGGGGACAAGGCAGTTCTCTGGATCGGATGTCATTTGTCAGCTTGGAGCGCGGCCGAGTTGAATGGGATGGTTATAAGTTGGAGGAAAGAAAAGCGTACTGTCGTCTAGGCGGGGCTCGCCAGAGAGATTGAGAAGGGTCGGAATTGAGGGACCGAAGATATCTGTATCGAGAATGCCGGTGCGGATTCCGCGACGGGCGAAGGCGAGGGCTAGGTTCACTGTTTGCGAGCAGTTGAGTATGTAGTTGTGGCATATGTTGGAGAACCATTAAGTTCGAAAGTGGACATGGGTTGAGTGTGATGGTCAAAGTAGAAGGTGAATCTACGCACCTGAGATTGTCGATTTACCCACACCACCCTTGGCAGATGACACGGCGATAACTTTCTTCACATCGCGAATCTTGCGCTTTTCGGGGAGGCCGCGGCGGCTCCGGAGTGAAGGCGGAGTGCCTGAGCGAGGGAGGCCCTGGATGTGATGTTAGATGTGATATGAAAATGTAGGAATTGAAGGTGATGCGTTACTAGAGGGTTGTCATGTTGTAAAGTCCGAAAGACTGAGAAGAACCTCCTTTGTATCATATTGGAGAAAGGGAAGTATATCGGAAGAAAGGGAAGTGGATGCGATGCGACAGGCTGATGTCAATACAAATTCCACAATATTGCCGGAGATAACCCTCACCGCCGGCTGAACATGCCGTTTCGGCAACCTCCGAGGGTCTCTCCGGCATGCTAGATATTCACCGCCTCCCGATTTTTCGACGGCAGAAAAATAAAAAAAAAGTTGAAGCAACCGAAAAAGGTACGAAAGACTCGCGGCCCATCAGACAGGCTTGAAGCACTCATTACGACATGGCCAAGTCGCTTGCGGAGCAGCTCGCTGAGCTAGAGGATCCTACCCCTAAAGGTTAGACTTGTTCTTGTATATAGGTCTTCGTTTCTGTTGTGACTAATTTGTCCTGCCAGATTTTGATCCGGAGGACTTGGATCGCGGTGCGCCAGATAGTGATGATGAGGGCGCTAAGGGTGGTGATGAAAATGCTGGACGTGAACACTATCAGTCTGTCGGGTGAGTGGCTCTCAAGTTTTTTGCTGATTTCCTGGGGTGGGCTAATTCTCGCCGTAGCAAAGCAAAGCTTCGCAAGCAGGACCCGATCGAGTTAGGAAAGCAATACGCCGGTTCCCGTATCAGCAGAGATGCGCTAGAGGCTGAGAGCGACGATGACCCGTTCAAGGTGCGCTCTAGCGACGAGGAGGATGACAGCGAAGAGGAAGACGACGACGAGGGTGGCCTTGAGCTAGGCAGTGACGACGTTTCCGACGAGAGTGAGGAACAGGTGTCGAAACCGAAAAGTTTTAAGGCTACGGGCAAGGGCAAGAAGCAGCCAGTATTTGATGATATGGAGTCAGATGGCCCAGAGGAAGGAAGTGAGGACACCTCCGAGGGAGATTTTGACGACGATGAAATACCTTCCGACGACGACGAGGAAGAGGGAGAATCCGAGGATGATGAGGAAGGTGATGACGATGACGATGACGAGGAAGATGAAGACGAAGAGGATACGGGTCGCCATGTCAAATTCGCCAAAGATCCCAAATCCGACGACCGAAACGAGCTCCGCCGGCTCATGGCTTCCGACCAGAAATCGATTGCGGCTACGATCTCCAGCGCCGCAAAGGCCGATGCGATCAAAGGAAAGGCAGTTAAACAACAACGCGCTACCTTTGATGCTCTCCTTAACACCCGTATCAAGCTGCAAAAGGGTCTCACTGCTATCAACCAGCTGGCCGTTGCCGCCAAGGATGCTGACGAAGTCGACGAAGAGGCAATCAAATCTGCCGAGTCCGCTGCCCTGACCCTCTGGTCCACGCTTGAAGACCTACGAATTACCCTTGCCGATGCGCAGTCACCCGAAGAGTCTAAGAAGCGCAAGAGACCCGATGCTGTGACGCCAGCTACTTCCTCTGCCTCGCTGTGGAAACGCATGGAGGACCTGGAAGCGGAATCGCTCACTCACCGTCGAAGCACCCTTGACAAGTGGTCGTCAAAGGTTCGTGGCTCCACCGCTACGATTCCCAATGCCCGGGGTAAACTCCTGGGGTCGGCCGCTGGCGGCCGACAAAATATCACCGCCGTTCTCGACGCGCAGATTGCGTCGGAAACTGGCGACCGTGCCCTCAAAAGGGCACGTAAGACGGATGGCAAGTCCAATGATGATGGAGATAACGAGCCCATCTACGATGATACCGTCTTCTACCAGACTTTGCTGCGGGAACTCGTCGAACAGCGGATGTCCTCTTCCGATGCCATCACCAACGGTATTGACACGCTGCACGTCCAGCTTCCGTCTCGTCTCTCCGTCCACCCGGTGACAGGCATGCGCAAGGACAAGGTCAAGCGAGACATCGACACTCGCGCATCCAAGGGTCGTAAAATGAAGTTTGATGTGCATGAAAAGCTGCAGAACTTCATGGCACCGGAAGACCGGTGTACCTGGACTAACCACTCCCGGGAAGAATTCTTCGCTTCTTTGCTTGGAAAGACGGCCAGTGGGTTGCTCCGCGAGGGCGATGACGACGATGCTAGCGCCGCGGAGGACAGTGATGAGGATATGGAAGAAGGTGGCTTGAAGTTATTCCGGTCATGAAGAGGCTGCTTTGTTCGAAGTCGTCCTGCCTTGGGCCGTGGAGGGTCGTGATGGGTGTTAGCATCTCAGCGTGTATGGCCTTGCTTTGCGCCGTCCTCCCCTCCGATGGGGGATATCGCAACTATGTATATGTCCGATCTCAAATGATAGAACCAAAGTCATTCACCAGTCTTCAGCCCATGATGATTCTGTAAGCGCGGATCGGATATCAGAGACCAGGTGTCAGGTGCGATCACCTTCGGCTGCGGGATTTATCCACGTCAACCCCGCCATCGCGCGCCATCGCAGCCGAACCTTTCCCTCCCAGGATTTGTAAGAGGGTTTTTTTCTGTCAAATCCCACATGGCGGTCGAGTCTGGGCAGCAGATTAGTACTGAACCATGGCGCGGATGGGCGTCCATGCCCAGTAGGCGTTAGTCTCCCATCGTGTGCGTTTCGTGCATTCTCCTGACCCGGTCATGTGTACAGCTTCATGGAGAAACCCACGGGCCGTGCCCTATGATATGCCTCCCTAGCATCTTAAATTCACGGGCACCGCCCCGCTGAGATAACACGAAGTTTTAAATAGGGGCGAGTAGGCCTTGACCCCGCAGTGTCCATACGTCTCGGTTTGCTTCCCTTCACGCAGGCAGGATACGAGCTCTCCCCGATCGATCTGCCCTTTCGGTTCTCTTGGGAGCCTTGCCATTCCTTCAGTCCTTCTCAGCGGGTAAAGAGATAGATCAGGGCACTCGACAATGCCAGAGCTCGACCTTTCCAATTTCAACATTGCCTGTACCGTGCTGGGCTGCTACATCGCATTCTACGCCCTGTTCTCATATGCAATAAAAGGGAATCTATATCTTTCCGATGCATGTGAGACCGCCTGACAAAGACAAATGATGAAAAGGAGACATAGGAAAAAATATTGATGGCATCATATAGTGGTTTCGTTTTTAACAGGTGCCATCCTCGGTCCTGTACTGGGGATCTGGGATCCGTTCAGTATCGCGCGAGATGACCCCGAAAACATCGCTTCTATCACGTACCACTTTAGCCGGCTCGCGCTGGGCGTGCAGCTCGTGATCGCGGGTATCCAGCTTCCCCGACGCTATTTGCTTCAAGAAGGTCGCGCTTTGGCGGTGCTGCTGCTTCCTGGCCTCACCGGGATGTGGCTTTGCAGCACGATCTTAATCTGGCTTTTAGTCCCGAATTTATCGTTTCTTCCCGCATTAGCCATCGCAGCTTGCGTTTCTCCGACGGACCCGGTACTTTCGAGCTCTATCGTCCATGGTTCTTTTGCCGATCAACATGTTCCGCTGGAATTGCGACGGATCATCACGGCAGAATCTGGTGCTAATGATGGACTTGGATTTCCTTTTCTCTTCCTGCCGCTCTTTATCATGAAGTATACGACAGATTCTGATTCGGATTCACTAAAAGGGTTCTTGCTGGCCATCCCCGAGTGGATCAAAGTGACATGGTTCTATGTGGTCATCCTTGGTGTGGTGTATGGGGCGGTTATAGGTTGGGTACTGAAGGAGTTTCTTGTTCGAGCTGATGCAAGGTATTTTATTCAAGTTTCTGGTCGCCATCCTATGGAAGATTTTTCGCCTTGCGGAGGTGAGTTGTTGTTCAAGAAAGAAACGCTGACGAAAGTGCATCACAGGCGATTTGTTGATAAGGAGAGCTTTTCTTTCTTTCCAATACCCCTCGCCGTGAGTTACCGATGACGATCAAAACCCTCTTATCTGTTACTCCAGGCTTACACGAGAAAGCTACTCATTTTGGGAACCAGTGGCATCTTTGGTATTGATGACATCCTAGCATGCTTCATCGCAGGCAATGCGTTTACGTTCGAGTGCGTCGTTCAGGTCTATCTTATGTGGTGCAAACTAATGCCAGAAATCAGCGACTGGTATCGAGTCCGAACGGCAGACGATGTAATGCAGCCAACTATCGATTTGATTCTGAACATGGCGATCTTTATCTGGCTCGGTGCAGTTTGCCCGTGGCGTTCATTCATAGATGGGTCGATTATACCCCTACCCAACCTCCTGATTCTAGCAGTGTTGATTCTACTGTTCCGCCGACTACCAACGATCTATCTCATGCGGCGGTTCATCCCGCAGTTGCGCGGTTCGAGCGATGCTCTTTTCATGGGTTTCTTTGGGCCCATTGGTATCAGTGCGATTTTCTATTGCTACCTGGGGTTAGAGTATATACACGCCCATGCTAGTGACATTGCTGAGTCAAGCCGACTGGCAGGACAAATGCATGTGGTTGTGTGGTTCTTAGTCACAAGCAGCATTGTAAGTGATTTGAGTCTGCCTTTGTCTGTTAGATCTCTCCGCTAATTGTGATCTAGACGGTTCATGGCCTCTGCATTCCCCTTGTTAAATTGGGGTACTTCTTGACCCAGAAGGTCCGAAGTAAATTCTCACCAGAGCGTGATCAGGGTCCGCTGTATATTTAAGGATGTACCTCTGTCTCACGTCGTTATAGACTGAAGGTGCGAGGGTGATTTTGATGTGATGCTGGATTGAAAGGTCTCACTGGATGGAGACACTAATACCAGCTGAATCAAGTCCCTTCTTGGATATATAACTTATGCTCGCAAGGATTTGACACCGGCCCCGAAGATATCGATGTTTCGGTCTCTTTTGGTGGTGAAATCCAGCATAGATGATTAAACTGATTGCTAGAGGTCTTATGGATTTGGCTCATCTTTCAGCGCGGTCATAAGGAATTTCGCCACAAAATGTTACTGGTAGGTTATTTGGTGCTCCCTTCGCGTCTCTAGCTTGGTCTTAATCAGAGACTTGAGGGGTGATTGAAACTTGAAGTCGTCTTGGGAATCAGACGCACTACATTTTCGGACATGCTTGTCAATTTTTGAGCCTCATACCAACCCAGAAGCTGAAGTCGTTGCATCCAAATCGCTCCCTCTGGGCTGGATTCACTGTGAAGCAATGAACGGAGCTGACGAGGCTGTCAAAATGGCTCTAGAGGGCAAAACATAAAATTCATATGCAATGATTCAAATTGTGCTGCTTTTTCGCGGTCATTTCCTGTAAACATTCTTTTATTTTCTAGAATCAGCACTGCGAGCCTTCACCTATCCATGTTTATCCTTACTGCTTCTCACGTGGAAAGGCGAGTAGATACTGACTAGTGCATATCTCCATAGACCCCAGAGCTTTACAGATCTGGTATGGTTATCATCTGCTAAAATATACAATAGATCATCTGTTTATTGCTTCTCAGTACCTATAGCCATAGGCAAAACCGACCTAGCTATGAATTCTCTCATGTATGGGCGCTCTGTTTTACCCCTCATATAGTCATAAATGAAGCGAGGCTACTATCCTTATACCCCACTGAGCATAGTTTTTCTTTTTCTTTTCTTTTCTTTTTTGTTTTTTTTTTTCATCCAGAGCCACACATTCAGCCACCTTCCATGGCGTTCAGGCTTTTGTAGTATCAAATAGAACAATATCTAAGAGCACAAGACCGAACAATGCCTATTGGCAGTGTAAAGCAGGGCTATCCCCCAAAATTCAGCAATACCAAAGCTAAGTGGTCAGAACAATCGTTCGAAGAGATTGCGTAGTAGTGCAAATTAACTCTACGGATGAGTGTCCGAAGGACGACCGAGGCTTATTCTCCGCCCTTGTGGCTGTATGTGCTAATCCCAGTTTTGACCATGGGCTTTGGAGTAGTACCCTACGCAATAGATAGGCTCAGTAGAAGATGCTGGATTAGACAGGCTCTACAAGATTTGAAGGACAAGGTGATGAGGAGTTCACCACATCTCTTGATATCTGGCAAAGGGCCCTGGAACATCAGCGCTCTGGAACATCAGCGCTCAACATGGAATTTCTGACGAACCCGATGACTTTCTGTTGCTTGACCAGACTTAAACTCGGAAAAACTGATCTTGCGCGTCACAAATGGAGATTATTGGTACTTTAAGCGTCATGGGGAGCCGTGCATCCTTTGAAACATTCTTGACAGTCTAATCAATACCTTTCCGAAACACCCATAATGGACGGGTGGTGGGAACAAAGAGCACAACGCGGGTCTTTGTTAATCTTCGCGATGAGCATAGTGAAATCACCTTGCAGGGTACCGGCAATTTTGCTCGAATGTTTTGGTTCGAAACAGCTTGTCTGTCCTGTTTCTGTAGTCGGACTATCTGAATGAGGTCGATGGTGGTTCTTTCCTGGATATAATGGTCCTTGATGAATGTCCCAGGTCATCGCCATATCATCAGAAAAATGAATAAAGTGCGCTTTACTCGTGGTAGCACTGTGAGTAAAAGCGAATATATGCGGAGTACCTCATGTTGCCCCAGAAATTCGGTGTTTCCATCAGCAGGAAAGTTTACTTGGAGTTCTGCACAGATGTGGGCCCAATGATATAGCGATTGCGGTACCCTTAATAAAACACAAAATTAGCACTATCGTCAGGAGAGACAAAAAGCTGCATGAAACCCAGCCAAAGATCTTCAGGAAGAGTAGGGGGACGACGGCATTAGTGCACGATGATATTAGGTTCATCAGCATGGGAGAGAATCCTAGGGGCTTATCACTTCCTTCCACCCAACCACCCGATAATCATCAGCACTGTGAGGCCAAACCCAATGAGAAGCTTGCTCCCCATTCGGGATAACATCGGCACACTTGTCCCCATAGGTACCAGGGAGAAAACAAGTTGGCACATGCCATCCGGATGGAGGCTGAATACCCACTCCATTGGCCAGCCAGGTCTTCTCAGCAGCAAGAACTGAGTAAACTCCGCGCTAGTAGAAGCGGGCTCTCGGGAGGCACCGTAATGCGCAAATCACCTCGTCGTGCGAGTCGCGTTTTGGCGCCGTTGGCGGAGCCCAATATAAGTCATCAAAGTTTGCTCCACATCATGATACTCCTTGGTCAGGCCCCATTACTAGCAAACGCTGCCTAGGGAAGAAAACTTTGTCCTGACAGTGTGTCAGTTTGTCCATCATTGAGGGGGGCGGGGAGAAAGACGCCGTGTATGTTGTACCTGAGGTCTCGATTCCTCAACACTTATAACGCCTCACCCCCCTGGCTGGCCCATGTAGCATTCTCAATAGGTCATCGACATATGTGCAAGGACCGGAAGATTGCCCAATTCAGGAGGGGACATCCCCCCCAAGTGGTCTAAGCCTTTTGTCGGAATGGTGGAAAAAGATAGTGAGACATCCACACGCCTGATGTCGCCGCCCCCACGTCTGAGAACGGTGTTTGTCCACCGTTGACCTACCTGTGATTGTTTCTCTTCGTCTCTATCATTATTATTATCGTGACCCCTCTTGAGTCAACTCCACTGGTGTTCAGCGTTCAAATGTCCGACCTTTCCAACTCTGGGGATGTAACGGGTACGAGCACATCGTCTCGAAATCGCACGACAGCAAAACCGAGATCGCCATCACTATCCAAAGAATCAGGTTCCGATGTATCATTCCCATGTGGAATTTGTCAAAAGTCCTTCAGCCGTCGTATGTCGTCTTCATCGAATAGTATGGACTTCTCTCATAATGAAAGACTGACACCCCAAGGCGACCTCCGAGATCGACACCGACGCCGATGTATCATAGCCTCAGGCCAGGAGCGTCCCTCGAGACGTAAGTCCTGCGACAGTTGCGTCCAGAAAAAGCTTCGTTGCTCCATGGCTCGGCCAGCCTGTGACCGATGTGTACAGTCCGGCACCCAATGCCATTACCCACCGTCTGCCCGACTTCCAACGCCCATATCCCAAGAGATGACCGACTCGCAATCGTCACAACCGTCCCCGTCTCCCCTTTCCGGCTCGGTGGGCGGGCCAGTCCCACAACCCGCCCCGATAACGACTTCCTACGGCCCCGATCCGAGCCTTGCATATGGTGTTGTGGACTCGTCAGGTATGGACGTGATGGGACAGACTTTCTCCGCAGAGACCGCGTTTGCGGCTCCAAGGGGCGGGTTGCTGCCGTGGAATCAGGGCATGACAGGGCTACTCGACCCTTCCATACTCACACCCCACGGGATACCCCAGCCCATGACAGTCATGTCGCCTGATATGCCGGGCGTATTTCAGTCAATGGGTCCCCTTCCAAATCATTTCACAGGCGTTGGTAGTTTCCATCCAGGGCCAATCGTTTCTCCCCTGCCGTCCGTATCCCCCTCATACAGCGTAGGGAGCAGCAACCTCGTCTCCAGCGACACTCATTCGATCGTATCCAGCATAATAGGTCGCATCAATAGTTCATCCCATCTGACCTTGGGGCATTCATTCTGGCCGAATCTCGACGGACGATCTCTCGGACGAACAAACCACATCCGTCAGGAACTAACAGCGCTCCTCCGCGAGTATTTAGGTCTGATCCTCAACCGAGAATACTGGTCGCCATTTATCCATCACCACTTATACCGCAGCTCCATGGGAGGAATGATAGAGCCGATGGGAGTTGCGCTGGCGTGCGCGTCCGCCCAGGCAGGCTCAACCGGCGAGAGCCAGGGGTTCGTCGACCGTGTGATTAGCGAGGAGCGCGAGAAACTCGTCCGAAACCTCCACAGCTACATCGATACGACGGCAACGTGTCTCGCGGCACTTCACGCCGTATGCATCTACCAGATACTCGGTCTCGTCGGCCACAGCTTCCTGTCTGCAGCGGGAACGCCGCATGCGACCGTCGGTGCGCAGGACCGACTCCGGGAAGAAAACGACAAAGTCGCAAGACTGCACAGTTCGTTTCTACTTCAGGTGAGCAATGGACACATCAACCAAGCCGGCATCCGAGGACAGCGACTGCGTCGCCCATACTAACGCCCATACCGACCAGATGACCCGACAACTGTGTAGCATCCACGCACCAGCGCTGCGAACCGCCCATGAAGATGAGACCGACTGGGAGCGGTGGAAGTTCATCGAGTCCTTGCGCCGCAATGTATACTTCGTGAACGTGATCAATATTCTCTGTGCGCGAACACGCAGGCCGAACGAGGATTACTTCGAGCCGTTGGGGGACTCCGTGGTTCTGGGGATACCGTTGCCGGCACCGGAGCTGATGTGGCGCGCTTGCAGCGAGGAAGAGTGGTTAGTGGCTCGCGAGCAGACGCTGGGAACACATTATTTGGATCCCTCGCAGCGTGTTGGTCCGCGTACGCTGGGGGAGTTGTTGCAGCTGGCGGATGTCGGTCAGGCCGACGTCGGTGCGTTACTGCCCATCACCCGGATGATCCTGGCGTCGGCGTATATCTCGCCCCCTGGAGTCGATCCTGGCGTATAAGTCCGTTCCAGGATCGCAACGTCTCGGTGGTCAGATTCTCCACGTATTCTAGGCAGTGGTCTCAAAGATACACATGCGGGCCGATGCGTTGAACTTCCGTGGTTGATAAGTATCAAGTTGCATGGTTGAAACTCCCCGCAATCGGAAGACGAGCCTCACATTTTCGGGCCGAGCACGCTCTACCTCAGATATACTAGCAGTTTAGTCATGTAGATAAATGGCCAGATACTAGAATTCAACAGATGACTATCTTCCAGACATTCAACACAGGACAATCGACGAAGTGTTCTGACAGTCAACACTCTATCTACACGCATCATCTGTCAAAGAATCCACCGAAAATGGTAAAACAAATTTGTGTACTGAACAGAATAGCTGGCCTCCCTCCCCCTTACTTGGTGCGTAATCATTATCGTAACTCGTAACTCATTGCTCAGATATCATTCTGGGGATCGAATTCCCGGACCAGCGGGTATTGGCTTCCCCAATATTGCATCTCGTGGAGTCTTCAGAAAGCTCCTCTCAACTAGACGTGAGGGATTACCCCGCGGAAGATGGAAAAAGCAACCACGAGAGTCGATCATCTGCAATGCGCAAGTCAGCTAGATAGCCTTTGAGCTAGAACAATGGAAATCGGATCAGGCCCCTGACCGGCATGGAATGTTCTCATCTCCGCAGCACATCCCGAGGGAGTCGCTTCTCTTTTGGAGGACTATAGCGCGGCAAGGTAGCTCCATGGCATGGCCTCTCCCAGGCAAAATCCGTGCGTCTCGACAGCCCGAGCATTCGTTCTTGAACAGCCCGGCTCAACTTCGATTTCCGTTCGAACTCCTCCTGAGGAGAAAGGAAATGAGGCATTCCGTTCCAGTCGACCACGACAGCGCCGCTCACGTCGTTGTATCCGGGAAGGGAGGTCACGTCACGCGCGTTGTCGAGCATCTTGTCGTTTTTTGATACAACAGGTACAGTCTTCTGAGACGTGAGTTTGCGACCAGCAGGGTCATATAAGTCTGCTGGAGGACGGATGTCTTGCCCCAGAGAGGAGGGATCCGGTGATGGTTTGCTCGAATGAGGTTCCCCGGATGCCTTGTGTTGTTCCTTCAATTGGGCAGCACTGTTGGGTACACTCCGTGGTTGCGGTTGCCTTGAAGAAGTTGACTCTCGAGGCGGACAACGATACGTTGGCTCACGAGCGGGGCGTATTTGAGTTCCTGGCGTGGACGATGATGGGGTGCGATGTGGTCTCTGAATGCAGAAGAGTGGCATTGGGGCTGTTTTGAGAGCCGTTGATGAACTCGTGAGCAGAGAAAGGCTATATACACCGGACAATCGTGGACGCTTCCGGTTAAAAATAGACTCGGGCCGAAATGACTCAACGCCCTGGAAGTCCTGCTGGAGAAGGAGAGACGCCTTTTTACCAGATTCACGAGGAGAGTGGCGCCGATCTTATCGCCCAGATCGATGCCTTCATTCGTTCACTGATTCAACAGACGCTCACCCTCTGTCCAATCTAATCGGCAATGGACCGGAACAACAATGTGAGAGAGCAGATTTCCGTTCCCGAGGAATCCTACCGCGTTTCAAATGTGAAGCTTGACAGCTCTTGTGGTTACACGTGGACAGGAGGCGCCGATCCGTCATCGGGATGCACGAGCGAGTCGATTTGCTGCCCAGACATCCCAGGACATCCCGGAGTGCCTAATCCAGGAATTCCTTGGAATGCTTGGTGTAAGCTTCAATGACCGTCATCGACTCTCCTATGGAAGTCATGCGATCGGTTGTCGCAGGGTGCAGCTGTAAACAATGCGTGTGATAGGTCAATCCACTAACGGCATTGCATCAGGGCTGGCGGTATTCGATCATCGTGCGTCCCAAAACCTTCGGTCCAGAGACTCTCACCGCTCCTAATGGCTGTGTGGACAGACATGAGTCATTGAACCCACAATTCAGCAAAAAACTCCAGTTTTTCTGGCAAGAATGTTGCGAAGTCAATCAATTGCACGCGCAGATATGCCCCAGGGCGGGAATCACGAGGGTGACATAGTTTGCATGATCTTCTTGCATACGGGACATTTCCATTCGATAAAGCCCATGAATAAGTCAGTGTTCAGAACTCAATCATGTCATGGCCGCGAATCCTCGATGCGAGTGTTCCATTCCGGAAGGTCGCATCGAAAAGGAATGGCGATAGGTCACCCCCATCCCGTGATGGCAAACCTAATACTGCATTTCGGAGGAAAGGACCCCTGGCCAATGACCAGCACAATCATCAGGTTTGTGAGAAATGCCATAGGAACATATTTTGAGTTGCGCAGCCCAATGAGAGCTAACATCGACCGACTCTGGGCGCATAGAAAAATCACTCCAGAGCAATCAGACATATAGACCTGTCTCATGGGTAGAAGAGCCTTGCATTATCAAGATACTTGTCAGAGGATTCAATGTCTCACACAGATTTCAATGATTCAAATAATTGGGCCACGTCCCTTCCAGTCTTCGATGCCATTTTTCTCCTCCGTAGTGCGCTGGTCAAGTTTATGGCGAAGGATCCAGCCCCCTGCAAATTCAGATGCCAGTTGGACAGGGGAACCATGCACAAGAAAGACGGAGATTCAATGCAGGATAGCCTTCTACCCACACGAAATCTCGTCGTAGCAAATAAAATATGTAGGGCTAACTTCAGGCCACTGAACAATGACGTGCGATAAATAGGGTCTTCTCGGCCGTTGGATTCGAATGGGCCAGACCAAGTACGAGAAGTAGATGCTTGTCAGCAATTTCCTATCTATGTGACCGATTAGATGGCAAGTCCTGCTAGTCTTATGCAGCCAAGGTATGCTTTACCTTAACGTGTCTAGAATTCCGAAAACTGTCATATACAGGCCCTGGTCCCGGGCACTGCGTAAAGTCCAGAGCAATCTTTGCAATATGGGAATATTGAAGCCCAACCGCTAGATTAGAAGTAAGCATATGAAAATTTATTGAGATGACGAAAGCACACCATGAACGGGCAGCAATGTCCGGATTCGTGGCAATCGTTGATCAGGCTCCCTGCCCCGGGGCACAAGGCGGATCGGAGAGGAACTCAGCGGCTTTGAAATGCTCCAGGGATCGACCCCTTCTTCTATATCCCTAAATGTGCCAGTATAAGACTTTGTTCCATAGCTGAGGGTGAATATTAGCACCGTGGTCGGTAGAAGAAGCATTGTGCTTGTTGAATCATAGTCATCATTCCGAGTGAATATTACGGAGTAAGAAAACTATTCAGATCCGTCCGCAATGGCTTCTGTGATGTAAGCAATTTGAATACCTTCACAGAGTCAGAGCCATGCTGCTGCCTCTCTCAGTCCCCCTGATGATCCGAAATGCGACACGGTGTTCACAATATGTGTCGTCCCGGTCAGGTGGAATGAATTGTCCTCTGGAAGTACGTAAGCATAGGAACGCCCTATACCTAAGTAACACTGAAAATTCTAGCCCATTTTATTTAATTGGTACAGGATTGCAATAAACATTTCTATTGCTCCTCTCCATCAAATCTTCAGTGGTCACTCTAAATTCTATAACAATCCCTTCGTACGAAATCCTTCGCGCTTTGCAAATGCTTCATCAATTTCCTTTTCAGTGTCGTAGCCATAACACCACATCTGAGTTGCAGGATCACTCCACTGATTAGGACTATGAACAAAAGGACGACCTTGGGTTTCAGGGAGCATGGCCGCGTCGCGGGCCTGCTGCAATGGCCCATCGGGGAAGTGCCAGAGCTGTCCGTTGAGTAAACTTGCCTCTTGCATCTGACTGCAGCGCTGTATGCGAACCTGTTCAAACACGACAAGGGCGTCTGGTATATCTACCCTGGTTTGGATTTTAGATAGTGCCCTGGCGAGGGCAACCCCATCTTCTACCGCCATTGCCGCACCTGCGAACGAGGTTAGCTGAAATGTCCATGAAATTTGCCCAGTAATAATAGCTGAGTACCTTCTGACATGTACGGTAACATTGCATGGGCAGCATCTCCGAGGATCACGGTCTTGCCGGAAGCCCAGCGCGACAACGGCGCACCACTGAGAAGAGGCCATTTGATTGTGTTTTCAATGAGTCCAATGGCCCTGGTAAGTCTGATATTTGTTAATCACTTCGTGCAAAGCTTTCGACCCTCTAGATGCGGAACAAGCTCACCTGGGGTCCCACCCATCGAACTCTGCTCTCATATCGCGCAATGCCGTTGACTGATCCCAGGTAGCCGGGTCCGTCTCATCAGGATGAGACAAAACCATATTGAATGCCTTGCCTGATCCAATCGTGTACGTCATCACATGTCGTTTATCACCAATCCTGAGAAGGTTAGCTACCATCAAAGCCAACGAGGGCTGCGGACAGTATACCAAATGTTCAGCGATGGCTTCTCCAGCAACCATGCCATGTCTGGATCAGATTTCATTTTCTCCACATCAACAGTGGCCCTATAAGCAGCGAAGCCAGGCCTTTCAAGAGGTTTCTCTATATCACTGTGAAGAATGCCTCTGGCGACGGACTTGATCCCTGTTACTTTCATCAGCCTCGTATCATCAAAGCCATGTCCATGAACATACCATCCGCAGCAACAACCAAATCAGCAGTATATAGCGAGGCATCCTCCAATTTAATACTGGGGACTGTCGGGTCATACTCGACGACTCGTGATGCGAGCTTAATAGCTACACCCACATCCAGCGCTCGTTTGTACATCGCTGCGTGGAAATCCGCGCGGTGGATGACATAGTACGGGGCTTGGAAAGTCTCTCGGAACTCAGGAATCAGCTTAGTATAGCCAATTCTATTGCCGTTTTCCCACCGTCGAAATGTGATAGCTTCCGGTTCAGTCACACATTTCTGAATATAAGGCTCAAGGCCGAGTTTGGATAGTAGCCGGGTAGAATTGGGTGGAACTTGAATGCCCGCTCCGACCTAACTGAAGTCAACAAAAAAGGCCAACTATAATTTGGACAAAAATCATACCTCTCCCAGCTCTGGCGTTTGCTCGAATACTGTCACATTATGCCCACCCATTGCAAGGGCAATGGCGGTAGCTAGGCCGCCCAGGCCGGCACCTACTACTATGATATTCAACTTCACTCTAGTCGAAGACGGGGCTGTGACATCTTTGAAGGGTTTGAGAAATTGCAGGCAATTGCTTGGATAACTCGGAGTCTGGTTCAAGGGGTGAGCTCATCGTCTTCTAGGCATTGTTATGTCAACGTACCTTCAAGGAAGATGCCAAGTGATTTGAAGGACTTCTATTCGCCATTTTATTTGTAGTCGTGATAAGTGGAAAAGGAAAGCAGTCAATATCGATGTCTCGAACAAATAGCCGTTTTATGTCGAGGTAATATACAAGGGGCCTGCGATGTTCATCGGAACGCTCTTGGATTACCCGCATGTTGCATACCCGACCTACCCCCGACATCCCCGGACAATGATTTCATACTAGAACATATATCTGACGACATTTAGTTCGAATTGCCAGGGATGAAAGCAAAACACGATCTTCCTTCATCAAGCAATCTGAAAATCGCAATGGATTCCGCCACGGAGACTTATGACACCGCCGAGAGGTTGCTTGCTGACGTGGAGAAAAGCAACACTCTGCCCTTATGGATGCAGATGGCCCGTCTCAACCCCCCAGAGCCTAATCCACTTACGATTCCATTCGTGTGGCGATACAACTCTATTAGACCTAATTTGCTGCGCGCGGGGAAGCTCATTACCGAGAAACAAGCGGAACGAAGGGTTCTTATGCTAATCAACCCTGCTCGAGGTTCGTGATTGTCATCTCTTGGTGTGCATTATCACAGAGCACAACTCAGAAGCAAAGCAGATGCCCCATACACGACAGACACTCTCTATGCAGGTCTACAATTGGTCATGCCAAATGAGACCGCCCCAGCTCATCGTCATACGGCCTTCGCTATGCGCTTCATTATCGAAGGAAACGGCGGGTTCACTGCTGTCCACGGAAAACGGATCCAAATGCAACAAGGAGACGTGATTCTCACTCCCACATGGAACTACCACGACCATGGCAAAGATGGGTCTGGGCCAATGATCTGGCTAGATGGCCTGGATCTGCCTAACTTCCGCCATTTTCCTGTTCATTTTGTCGAACATTTCAATAAGTCCCGGTATCCAGCGGAAGACATTGACACCAGTACATCCCCGCTTGTATTTTCCTGGAAAGTGATGAAGGAGAGATTGGATAATGTCGCCGGGGACTGGACTGTGCAGCGCTATCTAAGAGCTGATGGAAACGAAGGTATTGTCTTGGCCCCCGTGCTCTGAATGGTATTGACCCATAGTCTATAGTGAGCCGTGTTCTGGGTGGTTGCGCTGAACGCCTGAATGGGGGAAGCTCTTCGCCCTCCAGACGGGAAACTACATCCTCAGTCTATCATGTCATAACTGGCAGTGGATATTCGATAGTAGGAGACCAAAAGCTAATGTGGGAGAAGGGGGACACCTTCTGTGTTCCGTCATGGTACAAGTATCAACATTTTGCGGAGTCTGAAGAGACAGTCTACCTGTACCGTTTTGATGACAGGCCTATGATCGAAGCCCTCGGTTTCTATAGGTCTGAGGATATGGACGTGGAGAAGTTGGTGTCTACTTGAAAAGCTTTCACTTATTTAAATGAGTTTCAGATTGGCATGTCTTCGGTTCTTTTTTCCTCTTATGCTTGATCTTATGGTAATTCAATATGCTATTCTCGCCGTGCAGGTGATCTTCGGCTCATGGATTTTGATCGTATTCCGTAGAGGCAGTAATGAGTCTTATGAACATGGTTGATTGCCCGTTGTCTATGAGGGAAAAACTAAAACTACTGCTGGCACACCTCAGGCACTTAAGGCAAATTTTGGTACACTTTGCGCCGTCTCATTGCTCCATCAAGACTGTTGTAGGTCTCGTACATTGACATTCATGTACATCTTGGCATTCAACCAATCTTGCAGCCTTGAGAACAAGGCATCAATCACTTCCCGATGACTCCCCGTCTCTACCGAAACATACCCGACGGTCCAACTTCAAGCTTCCCAACCCTTCCCCGAAGACCACCCCACACCATACTGCAAGCATTCCCTGGTGACTTCATAGCATTCTTTGATAGCCAAGACAGCCGATCTATGGAGGACCAGTCCACCAGCGCCCTCTCCCCACAGGGAGCACCCGCTGTCAAACGTCGGCGGGTAGCTCTGGCATGCGATTCCTGCCGAACAAGAAAGTCTCGAGTAAGTGAGGTCGAAAGAAAGTCATCCATTTACCTGCTGATTACAAAACAAGTGTGATGGCTCTCGCCCCAAATGCTCATTATGTAGTGATCTAGGGTTTGAGTGTGTCTATACTCCACCTACCACTGCTTCCAATGTCATCGTTCAAAAAGAGTAAGATACAGCTGCATAATTATTAGCGGACAATTACTGATGGACTAAAAAGCCATTTAAATGACCTTGAAGGTCGAGTTAAGCTTCTAGAGGATGCATTGTCTTCTGTAAGAAGTGATCTAAGTGGGCTATCATCCCGGGTCGAGCAGGGATACGAAGGCCGGAACACTAGCATACAAGTCGCACAAGGTGAACAGATTCCAGATTTTGCTGGTACCGAAGACCCTGTAGATGGCATGGGAACGGTCACATTGGCAGATGAGGAGGACTCTGGATTTTTTGGTATGCCTGCCACTTCAAGCTGCATATACATCATCTGATCATATCAGGGCCATCGTCAAACGTTGCCTTTCTGCGACACTTGACCAGAGGAATCCTAAATTCAGGAAAGCTACATGGAGCCCTTTCGGCCTCAGCTTCAGATGTTGGAGGCTACGAGGGTGGCTTCGTGAATGCCTCTCGCCCTCCGAGCCCTGCAGGCAGGCATGGAAATGGGCAATTCAAACGAACCCGGGAGAACATATTCGCGCTACCTCCTCATCACCAGATGACGAAGCTGATTACTACCTTTTTCTCCGATACGGGACTTCTCTTCCCCTACATCTCCCCGGTATCCTTCCTCCAGACCTACCACCAAATGGTTCGCGAGAATTTCGCCAAAGTCAGGCGGACTTGGCTAGGACTGTTAAATATGATCCTGGCGATGTCTACAATCACCGGAATGCCTGGCAATACCGATGCAGAAGCTCGCATCAATGAATCAGATATATTTTATCAGCGTGGTCTTGCTTTATGCGGGAGTGAGATTCTGCGGGGGACAACGCCTGAAGTTGGTGGGTGCCAGCATCTTCAGCTCAAACTTATTTGATATGCTATTGTTGACCCTGCAACTAGTTCAATATCTCCTTTTGATGGGACAATATCTCCAAGGCACCCAGAAGTCTGTTCAAGCCTGGACAGTGCATGGACTGGCTGTGAAAGCAGCTCTGCAGTTAGGGTTACATTCTCGCGCTGCTTCCAAGGCCTTTTCTCCCCTTGACCAGGAAATCAGAAAACGAACATGGTTTGGCTGTGTCGTTTTAGACAGGTATGCTCCATTCTCAGAATTTTCGATTTCTTATCAACTGACCGTATGCAGGACTTTGAGCATGACATTTGGTCGACCAAGTGCAGTGCCTGATAATTATGTGAAACTGGATCTACCGAATACCAAAGAGTTCATAGACACATCCTCTATACTGGACAACGATAGTGTGTCGCTTTCTATATCATTTTTCAATTCGACTATGTATGTCTCAAGATCCCAAGATGATAACCAATGCTAATCCGTTCTTAGAACTTTGTACAAACAAATGTGGAATATTATAGACCTCCTATACGGGCAAAATCTCGGATGTGACGCTCCGTTATCTGTAAGTGAGACTGTGGCGCAGGTCTTCTCCATGGAACAGCATATGTTTTCTTGGGAAAAAAGCCTGCCCGATTCTCTGCGTCTCGTCACTCCGGGAGCGCTCAAGGAGGCTACCCAAGCACCAGAAAATGACTTGCAGTTCTTCACATGGAAGTTTAGGGTCATACTGACATTACGCTACTTGAACCTTCGCGTGCTCCTGCACAGACCTGTTCTCGTGAGATTTATCGACGCCTGTGGAGGCTTCCAGCCTGATCCTCAGGAGCTGAAATTGCTCCAGCAAATTGGATTGAATAGTATGCAGATATGCGCAGACTCCGCCATGGAAATCATTGATCTCGTCTATGAGGTGGTCCATCAATCTGATTGGCGACACAACGTCCTTGGGGCCTGGTGGTTCTCGCTATACTACAGTGGGTCCAAATTTCCAAGCACGCCGTCAAAGGCTAATAGATCGACTACAGCATTTAACTCCGCCTTGGTACTTCTGGGGATCCTCTGGGTCTGTCAAGAGGAGACTGTCACCGGAAAACCGATGGAGATTTTAATCAATAGAGTCAAGCCATACCCGTATCGAGCAATCGCTGCTCTGCAAAAACTCGACCGCGGAAACAGAATGGTTGACCGCTGCCGCCTTTATCTTGAGCAGTTCACAAACACTCTCAACATGCACAGTTAGTTTCCACTCATTCACCTCGGTCGCATTTGATACCCCTGTTAGTCCATACTGAATTCTTCTTCTATTAGTAGGCGAAGGGAATACACTCTCGGATCCAATGTTGGCCCAGCAGCATGGTTTACCATGCGAAGGATCCCTTACGCAGGGTGGTGAGTTCGATTTTTCTCCCCTGGGGATGGAATTTGGGGAGTTCATGGTAGATGGCGACCTACTCGCTCTGGTGAATCGAACGGATCCTTTGCCGTTAAATGAAATCACATCGTCTCTTCCCTAAAGGGTCAATTGAAGGTGCGATGGGCACATACCACTATAGCAATACGTCATCATCAAAATATCACTCTTACTCGAATTCTTGCTAGTCTGGCTACCCTTGAAAAGTAATAGCCTCCTTTCATCTTATGTACTGCTGTTGGATTCTTCTCTAAGACGGATTATCCCTTATATACTCTGAGCAAACCCCCCTAGAGAAATTGGGTACTGCTCTTTTCTCCTCCGATAGTGGGTCCTTGTAGAAGAGCCCAGACAGTACTAACCCTTACCTCAAATTGTACACGCTTCTCTGGCTTCACTATCCGAGTTAGCAAGAGAGAACCTATAAATATGCTATAGCTGTATCCACTAGAATAACCGGTCTTTGTATATCATTGGATGTGCTGTTAAACTGGAGAACCGCCTGCCTAATATTTATACATTCTATACACTGTATGTACTTGAAGAAATTTTGGATAAATTTACACCACAGAGCTGGCGTGACGAGTGTATAATGGATGTGAAAGAGGGAATACATGAAAATCTCAGAGTGGAGTAAGCTCCTGCTGGGTTCCAGGCTTTCCTTCCCTTGTAGACAGACAGAAAGAAATATGCATGCTGGCGTTGGCGCTAAAGTAGATTTCAGGTTTGATTTTACAGAGAGGGCCTGTGAATCGTTCCCTCAAGGGGTTCTGTGAAACCTCTGAGTATATAAGGACTGTCTCATTGATCTTCTGGCATGTGCCTGGAAACTGGAGTATCTTGCGGCCTCACTAATAGCCAAAATTGTTTAATTCGGCAGTCAATCTACAGAATAAGGTGCTTATTGGGAGTGCGAAGTTGAAAAAAGGGCACTGAGATGATCATTTTATATGGACTATATCCAATCCATGGCAGTCTCAAGACTGTCAATATAGCTTCTATATGTCTTCGAAGTATCACATAAGGACTCTTTGCCTAGGCAACTTTCTCCAACCACGCCCGCTCTGCATCTTGATCCCACAGCCACCACAGACCTAATATGCTCTCCTCTTCATCGACTTGGAACTCGAGTAGCGTCTGCCTATAATCCCCGACATACAAGTGTCCTGTCTTGCCATTGTCTTTACCAGACTGTAGGAAGCTATATGTGTCTGGCTTGTAGAAGATTAATGGACACTCAGAGGCCTCGCAGTTGTTGAATACGACGGCTAGTTTCTCCCCACCTGTCCGAATAACGATCCTCAATGTAAAGAGGCCGTCAAAGCCACAGTAAATACCAGAATAGAGCGAAAGATCTCGCTCGGGACCATCGGTGCGTCTGTTCTCTTCCCAAGGTTGCTCAATCTTTTTCCTGTACTGCTTTCCAGCCAGCTCGGCTTCCTTCCTCGCCCAGCCTGTGAGGTCTACAACAGGCTTCAAGTCAAACAGAGCTTGTACCAATAGCTGAGCAGTCCAGTCACTTGCATCGCCAAAGTCCCGACCATTCGCCATAGTGGCGATCCCACTCTGTGTTTCAGGGAATGTAAAAACCGAGATTATCGACCCACACATGCCCCCGGTGTGCCCAATAACTGGAAAAGGCTCCGCGTCCTTCCCCAGAATATGCTGTAAGTGCATCATTCCATGCTCTTTCTCTCTAGTACAGCCGTTTCCACTGAGACTACCCAGCATGGAAGAAGGAAGCCTGCTGCGTAACCAGCCCATGCCGTATGCAGTGTCTTTGCTAAAGTCGGGGTCATCGGAGGGACGAGTCCAGTAGCCGCGGCGAACGCGATTCATCTGTTTGAGGGGATTGTTTGGCACCTTCGGTTGATAGTCGGGATCAATTTCGGCGCGCTCTGCATCGAGAACGGCAATACACCAGCGAAGCATGTCGTTGAGGGAGCTCTTCATCCCGGTGGCGGCAAGAAGTGGCGTATAAGTGTCGCATGGCCATGCCTTCTCAGGAACAGCCAAGAAGCCCCCATCGCCCAGCGTGACACACGACTCGGCGATATTATGGTCGCCTTTGATATCCGATCGTTTCACTGCGGTCCTGTTCATATTCAAGGGGTCGAGAAGCTTCTCGCGCACAAAGTCGGCAAACCGTTGGCCCGTCACTTTCTGGACAACAAGTGCAACCAGCCCAACGAGATAGTTATTATAAGACCACTCTCTATTGAACCTTTGTCCTTTCTCGTCACTTGTTGGCATCATATTAAGCAAAGGAACCAGATTGTCTTCATCACCGATAATCGTCCCATTGGGCCCCAAGACAAGCATAGTGGGTGATCCGAGCCCCGTACTATGACGCAGACAGTCGATGATATCAGCCTCCTTGCCAATGCGTGGGTCTCCTTTGGGATCGAATTCCGGGATATGTCTCTGAATAGGATCGGTCCAATTGAGTTTTCCTTCGTCCACGAGGATGCCTACCGCGGCAGAGGTAAACATCTTAGAGCACGAGCCAATCATGTACATGGTATCGGAGTCTGCAGGAGTCGTCTGAGATGCCTCTCGGTGACCGACACTTTCCCTAAAGATGACCTGGCCCTGATGGACCACGCCAAAGGTGATAGAAGGAATCTTGCATATCTCATGGTAATGGCGGATTTGAGGAAGGCACGTCTGTAAGCGTTGTCGAGCTGCGTAGTCCATTGCTAAGCAGACTGAAGCAAAAGCCGGGCATCAGAAGGATGGGAAGACGGAGATGGTTCTGCAATGAGGAAGTGAGGCACATTCTAGACAGTAAGCCCGAGCCCAACATCCGTCCCCTAATTCGGCTCAATTTTACTTTCTATAGCAGCGTCACACTCGCTCAATTGGAACAGACTGCCGACAGAGACGATCCTGTAAAGGAAAAATTCAATTCCATCCCCAGGCGGAGTACGTCCTGCTACTAAAATACTGGCTACTTGACCATTTATGGCGTTCAAGAGCAAGTTCCCATGAATGGGAAATCCCCTGCCATCCTTCAAGTGGATCTCCCCATCCCGTATTCATGACTTTTGCGATTCTACAAAAAGGACAAATAGCTAACACCGGACACAAATCTCCTCTGCGACTCGCCAGATAGCTCCATCTCCGACAATTCCCCGACACTTCCAGCAGTATGAGGCATAGCGCTGGAAATACTAACCCGGCGGTAAATTACTTGCTGAACGTGCAGCAAGGGTTGCAGCTTACGGTAGTATCAAGATCCTCCTCACCAACAAATGGGAATTCTGAAAAAAATTGCGTGAGACTTAGCATGTTCTTATCGCCCCCGCAAACCCCGCTCCTACGGCTGTATCTCTTTGCATTCTGCTATTCTTATGTATCGGCAATTCCTAGGTTTCCAGAGCTGGTGACCGAGATACTACTGAGCTCTCCTATAACTAGCACAGATTGGACAATGAAGGAGTCTGAAAGGCGCAATCCAAGAAGTACTCCGGTGTACGAATACCTAGTAATCCCTATTCCTAATATGGGTATCTGAATACATCCTCTGCATAAGGTATCAACTAGTGTACGCACCCCTATTGTTAGCCGAGCCGATACTCCGCTGCATGAACAGAACCCTGTAGCACCAGGTTGGTTTGACTCTTCACCCCGCTCCAAAGCATGTCAGACTACCCCCGATTGGACTTCCTGCCGTGCAACTCCGTGTCTCACTGGTAGTGGCAAAGCTAAAATAGAGTGGCTGACATATTGCAGGGATATCCCCCACCATCAGACCAAGCCAAGCGGACCCAAATCTCGGGCAGAGTCCCGTCTCTTCTCCAAAGACCATAGGAAAAAAAGACCATAATGGATGCTTCCTTGGGCTTTTGAGAATCAACTCCAGTCTATAAATACAGCCTGCTTTCCCCCTCAAGACAGGAGATTCTCACACAGGCAACTCAACTGATCAAGCTTGAATCTAAATCTACAACTCACCCAAACCTCTCTTCAGGTATGTAGTATGCTTCGCTTTTGTGCAGTTTTCAAGCCATTGCTAACCTGTCCTCAATAGTTTTTCCTCAGAACAACTCTACTGTATGTCTCAGAGGCCGACACTTGGATCATCCCTCATTCGTTTTTCTCAACGGCTGACATTTACTGTCTAGATCTTCGACAAAATGTGGCCCGGTGTCGGATATGGCTCCCCTGCTGGCGTGTCTGGTGGTGGTGAGGAGCTTCCCAAGTAAAGTTTGAGTCTAAGAGTACGGCATCAGCCTGGGCAAGGAGTATAAGATGGCAGCCTTTGTTGTGTCTTCGGATGAATGAGCGTACCGGCAGAATTGAGGTCAAGCAGACGTCGGTGGATTCTTCAGGCTCATAGTTAACTACTTCCTGTCATTATCTAAGCCTTTTTACAATGGTATTGTCTATCGAACCTGCTCGTAGCGTAATATCCAATCTTCAGACGACTTCCCAGGCCCAAGGATCTGAAACTAGCCTGGCGAGCGGGCAAATAATCTACTCGATCTTACCCGTCATTGGAGCTGTAAAGCCGCCCCCTGTTGTCCAAGCTTCAAGGCCAACCGCCAGCAAGCTGGGCGTCAGCAAGGGGATGCGGGGTACTCTCACTCGGCCTGATAGCTGCCCCCGTCGATCGATGGCCTTTGCTAGGTCCTGGACACCCAGAGTCCATTCTGCTTTTGAATTTCCCACGAAGAATTATCCAGGTCGCTACCGTGGCCCTCGCCCGTGCGACTATCAACCCCCCAGCATGTGCTGACCGAACTGTCCCCCAATCCTGATGACCGCTGGTCAAAATCTTGGAAAGTGAATTGAGACACCCACTCAACAACTCTCAGCATGTTTTATATGATCTTGAGCTGCATGGTGCTCTGTCTTATAACATGGAGACTATGGCGCTTCACCATTCGGCCATCCTTACACCCCGAAGAACCACAGGAACTACCATATTGGATCCCATGTATTTGCTATCCTTGAATTTCTACGCAGTGCCCAGGCAGAACTAATATTGAACTCGATCTTTGCTTAGTTTTCGGTACACCTTGAACCAGCAATAACATGTTTAGCAGCCACCCACTCATGAGACAATACAGGGTCCTTCATTTCCTTTTTTTATAATTCCGATCAACTCATCACAGACGCAATGTGCTTCCCTCCATGCTCGCGCGATCGGATGGAGTAGCTAACCCGCAGCTAGCAAGCAATTCGATAACTCGAGATCCCCTTTCCGAATCACCCTCTTCGGGAAACCCCTATACATCATCTCTGATCCCGTCGACGTGGGCGAGGTCAACAGGCAATCCACGGCTTTTACCCTGGAGCCACTGGCGAAGGATCTGCTGTTGAAATTTGAAATATCCAAGCCTGCTACCGAGAGACTCTTCGCTCCTATCCCTGACGCACCCCGTGGTGGCCCACTCCACGCCACGGATAAAATTAGAGAAACTTATAGAGAACACATCAGCCCGGGCAAGGGCTTAGATCGATTTGTTGAAACAGACGTGCTCCCACGGATAACGGCCATTCTGAGCCCAAAAAAGTTGAGGACCAGCACTGAGGAGACGAAGACCGTCTCGCTTCACGACCTTTGTCTGAAGGCCTTGGTAAATGGCATTGTTCACGCGTATTATGGGGATGTGTTTGTTCAAATTCAGCCAGACTTTGCGGCGTGCTACATGGCCTGGGAAAAGTCCAATTGGAAGTTCCTCGCTGGGCTGCCGAACTTTCTGAGCAAAGACATGCTGGCCGCTAAGAAAGATATGATTGATCTTTTCATGACATATTTTAGCCTTAGTCCCACTGAGCGAGGGCATTCGAACTTCTGGGTATCGTCTGTTGAGCGCTTATTACGCGACCTTGAGCTCACGAACGGGGAGATCGCTCGGATCTTCATGCTGCACACGTCGTCGTGGGTTACACCTCCCCTTATCTCTATAGTCAGATGAGCTGATTTTCTTATGAGCAGTATTGTAGGGAACATGTACAAGCTATGCTTCTGGCTCATGGCCCATCTTCTCAGTAACCAGGCTTTACTACGCGCCATCTTCCTCGAAATCAAGCCCGCCATAGACCCCCAGACTAAAGCAGTCGATCACACATATCTGACAGAGAACTGCCCAATGCTCGACTCGCTCTACAGCGAGGTCCTTCGTTTGACCGTTTCAAGCCCAATGGCACGCATTGTCTCATCGGCCAGCACCATCGGTGGGAAGACCCTGAAAGAAGGAAATCAGGTTCTGGTCAGAACATCCTCATCTACTACCTACACCATTGCAGGCACTTACTGAAAGCTTCCGTGAGCAGATCATCTACCGCCAATTACACCTCGACCGTGACACATGGGGCCCATCTCCTGAAGTGCTCCAGCCGGATCGATTCTTGCATGATAAAGCGCTCAAAACAAAGACGGCGTATCGACCATGGGGCGGGGGGAGGCATATATGCCCTGGCCGCTTTCTGGCTAAGAAGGCGATATTTTCTTTTGTTGCATTGCTACTAGGGCAATATGACATTGCTATGGTGGAGGGGCAGTCGTTTCCTCGTGCGGACCTTAAGAAGCCGTCGGGAATCACAACCATTAGGAATGGCGAGGATATGATGCTTTCCGTACGGCAGAAGCTGAAATGATGTGTTTAACCAGCTGGCATTGGGCTTTCGTGCCTAATTGCTATCCTTATCTATCTATGGTTGACTCTTGTAGTCTATGATATAGAGTTATCAATAACGAGAGCAACCATATTTCTTGATTCCATTACAGGTGAAGATATGCCCATCTTAGAATCAAAATTTCCTATCTCTGACGCGACTTCTCTTTCAGAGAGTGTTGTTTGATCCCTTTCATCGCCTTCAAGGCAAGACTTCGCATCGCCAAACCACTCTCGCAATACCAAGATTCATCCAACATCAATTCCTCAATCCCTAGACACAAACGCGCCCAGTCGATAGGACAGTCTTGTCGGAAGAGATCTTCCAGCTCGAAGATCAAGTCAGGATTGCATTTCGACATCCAGTAACTCCGGGGTAGTTTCCACCCAAAAGCCTCTAAGGTATTCTGGATGTCATTGATTCTCTGCTGAGAGTGACCCTGGCTCAAATAAATGAGATCCACAATTAACACGGCAATGTCCATGGACACGTTGGAGGCTGCTGGAATGGGAGCTGCAACAGCCCTAGGGGCAGGTTCATCACACAGGAGTGTGACTTGAGCAATAAGTTCACTTATATCTGGGATCCGGAAAGGACCCGTTGTTTTGTGATATCGTCGTTCTCGATAGTGCCACCTGAATAGCTCGCGGTTAGACATCTCGTCTATGGGCGTAGGTATTGATCCTTCTGGCCTGAGCCAGTGCACACCACCTTCATAGCAACCCTCATCGTCCGGGTCATGACTCGGGTAAAAGGACCAAGTCTTGCGATTAGCTCTCCAATACGATCGGACTGAACGGATGAACTTCCTCAGGTCTTTCAGGATGAGGTCATGTCCAATCACCCGATCTAGGAGTAGCCAACAGGGCACATGCATAGGGTAGCCGATAATTTTTCCAGCTTTCCAATGCTCATCCGGCCCGAACAGATTCGCCATTCGGAATCTAGAATGTTTCGCATTTTCTGTAGGGTCACGAGAGTATACCAATTGGGCCAATTCGGGGTCGTTTGGGAGTGAAGCGTCCGGAGTAAATGTAAGTGGCAGTGGTTTTATACCGGTGAGCCGCAAGGTGTTCGTTTCGGGATCATGGATGACTGCATACTATGTTTCAGTATATCTCTCGGAAGAACAAGGGTGGACGGACTTGCTCGGCAGAACAAAGCCCATGGACAAAAGAGGTCCCCTTTGAAATCTATCTCCTCTATCTCACTGGCTGGTACCACCAGCGGCTTCTTCTCACCTGACGCTTTTTTAATCTTTGTCCACAATGGCTCATGATTCTCCATTGCTTCATCGAAATCGCAGCAGCAGAATTCACCCCCACAAGCAATACAGGAGAAAATGAGACGTTTGCTCCGACGAGCCATCATAAAATCAAGTCTATGATCTTGTTGAAGAGGGAGATAGAGAGATTTTGTGTGTGAGTGAACCAGAAAGAATCGGATCATTGAGGATAAAGTGGAAATCATATGCGCATTTGAATCCTAGACTTTAGCGAGAGTCACGTCATTCCGCAAGATCCGTTGCTTCTTTTCCATTCAATAAACCTATAGGAAAGGCCACGTAAACCTTGATCAGTCAGATAGGGAGCAAATCAAGTTTCAAAGGCAGAGTTGATCATGGGTATAGACTGGTTTCCTCATATCAAGGGTTTGTCGTGGACTTGTCCGCCATCAAACAGGGTGTCCATACAATAGATGAATATTTTCTACATCAGTTCCTGTATAGATTTTCCAGCCTTCATAGCTTTTGGACATCTTCCTCCGAACCCATACTAGCTTGGATGTTATCATTTCGTCCCCCTTGGCTCGCTCTTAAAGTAGATATATAACGCTACCTCACCCAGCTACATTTATCAGTACCTCCCGAGTTTTGAAGTTGAGTTGTCCAGCAATATTTAAATCGAATGGACAACATACTGCACATCTTGTATTTAGCAAGCAATCGTGTTTAGGTATATCTGAGTAACGCCACCCTGGGTGATAGATAACTAATCTTAAATCCACAGACCTTAGCTATATTTTTCTTCCTGGATCAGACTAATCCGGGAGCGATTTGGTGGCAATTAGTATACATTGCAAAATTGACCCTGTGTGATACGGAGCTGATCGTGGATCAGAAAAAGACACTAATTCAAGCCCATTCCGGAACAACAGAGCCCTCGAGCTTCCGCAGGAAAGTTCGCTAGAAGTAGGTTGAACGAGTGTATGCGAGATAGTCATATTGCCATGAAGAGAAGAATCACTTAATTCTGTCATGGAATTCTATTTCCGGGTCAATCAGAAATCCAAATAAAATTGCCGGACAATTCCCCGTCGAGATCGAGAGCCGGGGAACGCTCCCGACCTTTCCCCGGAGAAAGCCCTCATAAACAAACCACCTGCGGCAATACACTCCACATACGCACTCACAGTACACCCAAACACACAATCATCAAGAAAAAAAATGACAATCCCCTGGAAACGCCTGATCCGATTCCAAGCCACGGATGGTCGAATCCTCCGTGGTGAGCCGATCATCTCCGACGATGTCGATCTAGGGTTCATTACTGAGGCAGACAAGCTTCAGGCACGAGTCATCGCCGGCGACGACATCTTTGACACCACAGGGAAAACCAGGGTAACGGATGAGAAAGTCACGGTGAAAAGTATCTTGGGACCGTTGGCTCAGGAGGATGTCCCTATTGTTCGCTGCGTAGGATTGAACTATGCGAAGCATAGTGAGTTGTCCGAGTTATGATTTGGTATAATTCTGCCTTTCCTTGGCGCTGGGTGGCTGATTCGCATTCAATTGTTATAGTTCGGGAGGCTGGTCGCACGCCGCCTCCGTTTCCTTTCATCTTCTTCAAGCCGAACACTACAATTCATGATCATGGTGTTCCAGTGGAGATCCCGAAAATCGCACAGGATGATCAGGCGGATTATGAAGGAGAACTGGCATGTACTCGGACATTCCATCGCAAGCATGGTTCCGTACTAACGTCAAGATAACAGTGCTTTGTTCTGGGCAAGGACGCCAAAAACGTTTCTGTCGAGAATGCACTCGAGTACATCGGCGCCTACACAGTAGGTAACGACATCTCCTCTCGCAAGCTTCAAAGAGATCCGGCTCTAGCAGGGCGGGTACCTCAATGGGGCTTCTCCAAGGGCTTCGACACCTATGCGCCTCTGGGTCCTTGCCTGGTTGCAGGATCTGAGATCGCTGATCCCAGCAAGCTGCATCTGCGCACCACGATTGATAGTGAAGTCAGACAGGATGAAGGGGTGTCTGATCTGCTGTTTGACTGTGCGTACCTTATTTCGTATCTGTCACAGGGAACGACGCTACAGAAGGGCAGCGTGGTGATGACTGGTACTCCTGGAGGTGAGTTTCTCGTTGCTGAATAAAGTTTCTCTCGGTGTAATTGCTGATCTGGTGTAGGTGTTGGTTCTGGCTTGGGCAAGTATCTGGTTCCTGGTACGCAGATGGATGTTCATATCACGAAGATTGGAACTCTGCGGAACAATGTTGTTTATGCTTGATGAATGATCGTGAGGAGCGAAGCTGAAAAATATATCAAAAGGTACCAGAGAGGTACCTCTATTTTTATTCAATGAGGATTCAGATGATTTATGAACCGTAATCAATTTAGCGATATTGTTGCCATTTGGAGCGCATCGGCGAGGTTTGGGAGCTGACCACTATTTGTGCCGCATCTCGATAATGACAGGGATGCCACAACACACCAATTTTCTCCAAAGGAAACCAAAAGATTATCCGATAGATTGTTTGCTGCCCCCGAACGCGGAGTTATTATTAGCGCTGGGGCGACTGAAGACAAGTTCAACCCCGCATTCTCGCGCTTCTTGGCAAGTCATTGATTGATGGACTACCAACATTCGTATCAATGGAGGCACGGAGCTTGCTCAGGTAGAAGAGACTGTGAAGATAGTAAGAGTAGGATTTCTGTCCTGTCAAACTATCCTCACCGTAAATCAAATCACCAACTCCACGTAAGTTGCATCCGGTTCCTGCGACGGCTGCTACGAATCCCATGACGAAATGTGATCGACCTCTCCAGCAGGGGGTTCTCCACGTCTGCGTCTCGTCCAGTCGTATGGTGAAGGGCGCAGTGCTAATGGGTTTCGTTCCCGGTCAGGCGTCCTGGGATAGCAATAATCGTCCCGCGTCTGGCGAGATTGCTTCCTTTCGTCCTGGTGTCTCCTGCATAAGTGAGCGACGGGATACTCTGCTGTCCCACCCTGCCGGCCTGATGTATCTCGATTTCCAGAGCCGACTGAATATCGGCTCGCTTTTCACCATGGTGCTCACCTTTTTCGGGCGCGAGCGAAGTCTTGTCTCGCATACGCCCACCTTGCCACCGTCCTACCCGTTGGCAGTTCGCAGTCCGTATCTATCGACATGGATGCCTTCCGATCAGGTTCAGACTTTGCCGTATGCAGAGCCCGAATTCTGGGCAGGACAAAGTCTGACTTGGTCTGTCATGGCGCGTGTTGATGGCCAAGCCTATAGTTTGATGAGTATCAAGAATCCAGGCGATAATATTCGGCCGGCGGTCGTTCGTCGCGCAGAGTACACGGCTACTCATTCCGTGTTCACGCTTTCTGCTGGAAAAGTCAGGTTCACGCTGGACTTCTTCTCGCCCATATCTCCGTCGAATTACCTTCGACAGTCCCTTCCATTCAGTGAGGATCTCTCTCTTCAATATGAAGCATCATCTGATGTATGGCAACAGGCTACTTGACCGTCTCTGCTTCTGGCGCTTCTAGGAACGAGATTCAGATATACTCTAGTATCGATGGAAGATGGACAGGGCGTCCGCAGAACACCGTCCGAAGCTTCCAGCATGCGGGATCCACCGCCGTCTACACCTTGGGAGTCAACAATGCAAAGCTATACACTGAAGAAAGTGACATGGCAACTTGGGGCGAGGCAGTACTAGCAGCTCGACCCACATCTGAATCAGTAGTCTCATTTGGTTCCGGAAAACGTGGTGAAGTACGATCCCAGTTTGTCCAAACCGGAAAGCTATCTGGAAACGAGCCTTGGGCGCCTGGGAGTATCGTTGCCCTGGCGCACGACCTTGGAGCAGTGACTGGTACACAGTCAGTGAACTTTGCCGTCGGGTACGTACGAGAGAAGGCGGTTAATTACCTTGGGAAACCATACACAGGGTACTATCGATCAAAGTATCCCACGACCCTGCAAGCCGTAAATTACTTCTTTGATGACTATCCAGACGCGCTGGGTGAATCACTAGTCCTCGATGCCGAGATGTCTGCGAAAGCGAAGGCTGCCGCCGGCCAGAAATACGCTGACATTGTCACCTTGTCGGCGCGTCAGGCATACGGAGGAATCGACCTGACCATCCCAAATGACTCGTTGGACACGAATGATGTGCTGGCCTTTATCAAGGAGCTCTCCAGTAATGGGAATCTCAACACGGTGGACGTGATTATGCCTGCATTCCCCATTTACTACATCATGGACCCGAATTACATACGATTGCTCCTGGAGCCGATGATGAGGTATCTCCGTGCTGGACGTTGGCACAAGCCCTATCTGATCCATGACATGGGGGCGCACTACCCGAACGCTATCGGACACGATGACCAGAAGGCCGAGCCCATGCCGATCGAAGAATGCGGGAACCTTATGGTTCTAGCATTGGCCTATGTCCGTGCCACAGGCGATACCGACTGGTTCGTGAAGTATATGGACCTTATCCAGCCCTATGCCGACTACCTTGCCGACCACGGAGTCAACATTGCGAAGCAGCTGTCTTCGAATGATGCTGCTGGCGCGCTTGCCAACGAGACTAATCTCGCTATCAAAGCCGCCGTGGGGCTCGCGGCGTTTGGCGAGCTGAGCGGTCTAGACAAGTACACCCGCCTCTCCAAGGATCGTGGTGACTATTTCTATCTTCGTGGAATGGGGACGGATGAGCGAAAGTCGCATTTCACGCTGCAATACCCAGACAAACCAGCGTCGTGGAAGATACCCTACAACCTTTTTCCGGACGTGCTGTTTGGGTTGGACGTGTTCCCGCCAGAGGCATACCAGATGGGAGACACCTTTTTCAAGCGTGTGCGCGCAGAGTACGGTGTGGCACTGGATAATCGCCAAGATTGGGCTAAATCAGACTGGAATATGTGGCTCGCAGGAACATTCCGTGATAACAGCACGCGGGATGAGTTCGTCGACGATCTCTGGGCTTTCATGAGCAATGGAAAACACAATTGGCCCTTCTCAGATCGCTATGTTTCGACGTCGCAGAAGGGGCGCACCCCTGGGAAGCCAGTTCTGTGTCGCTGCCGACCTACGGTAGGAGGGCATTTCGCCCTGATGGCACTCCAGGGGCCTTCATCGCTGCAGAATGCTGTAGCGCATGCGATGATAGTGGATGATAGTGGGGTGTCAGAGTTGGAGAACCAGCGCGGAGAGGAGCTCTGAGTGCGTTTTCACTGTTTGATCGTAGGCCTGTATGTAGCTGGAGGCAATTGCTATAGTTTATCCAAGCCTTTTTAAACTCAAGCAGATCGATTCACATAAATTTGGTGATATATCGAAGACGTGTATGGGTTGTCGGTACATCAATGTGATAAATATGGCCGACAAACCAGTGAGGCCAACAGAGTGAGTGGGCCTAAGGGATGACAATCGTGCAGTGAATATGAAACAGACACTGTTAGGAGTGTCCAGCGTTGGGAGGACGCAGGGAGTAGGTGAAAACAAAGTGTTGTGACGGTGACGGCGGTGACGATGAACCCCTGGGCGGCTGACATAAGCGGCCCGTCTGTTTCTCTTCGACTTCCTCCTCCTCGCTTTCTCTCTCTCTCTCTCTCTCTTGGTGTCTCTCGCCATTTGCTTTCCCCTCCTCTCCCTCTCCTGTCGCCTTTACAGTCACCTTCCAAGGGGCTCTGTTATCACTTCATCACTTCTTTTTCTCGACTTCCCCGCCTTCTCCAAACACCATATTCTGACCCTCCTCTTCCCGACCCTTTGCTGTCACTCGCCATCATCACAGCCATCCTGTTGTGCTCCATCTTCTCCGAACTACTAATAGATTCTACTCATGGCTTCTGTAGGTCTTCTCTGTCTTACTTCTTTCCCAATTTACATCTTCTTTCCAGCTGGCTGGTCCACCGCTAGTCGTCCTGCCGTTCCATCTCTACGCGCGCCGAAGGTCATCACATCCATCGACAGCTTGCTAACACCAGGTTCTCCTTCTGCTAGCCTCGTCCTCCGCACAACTTCGGTCCCCAAGGCTATCCGCTTCCTAACGGTGCCTCCGGTCCTGTCCCCGGCGCCGCTCCTCTTCTCCCCAACAATGGTCGAATCATTCAGAATGGCCCCACTCGAATTCTGTGTATTGCCGATGTTCGAGGTACGATGATAGATCCGCTCTGGATGGTGGAACGGGCTGGACTAATGGTTACACAGGGAATCTGAAGTCTCTGAATGAGCTGGCCAAGCAGGCCCGTGCAGACCACATCATTCACACTGGTGACTTTGGCTTCTACGATGACACGTCGCTGGACCGGATTGCAGACAAGTAAGTGATTTCATGCGTCTTCGGGAACCCCTTGGCGCTGCATCGGATAGCTTTGTAGCTCTCCCCGCCCGCACAACATTTGCTAACCCACTATCTCAAAACTTCCCAGGACCCTGAAACACGTGGCGCAGTACTCTCCGCTGCTTCCTGAAAATGTGAAGCGCATTATTGCGCAAACCTCGCCCCAGCAATCCATTAAGCAACGCCTCACCCCGGAACAGCTTCCTCTCTCAGAGCTTCCCATGCTCCTCGACAAGCGGCTTACACTGGATGTGCCTGTCTACACGGTGTGGGGTGCGTGTGAGGATGTCAGGGTGTTGGAGAAGTTCCGGTCGGGCGAGTACAAGGTGGATAAGCTGCACATCATCGATGAGGCAAACTCGAGATTGCTCGACATTGGTGGTGTGAAGCTGCGTCTCTTGGGTCTCGGTGGTGCTGTGGTCATGCATAAGCTGTTTGACAATGGCGAGGGCAAGACTACCATTGCTGGTGGCCAAGGAACTATGTGGACAACGTTGCTACAAATGGGCGAGCTTATCGACACTGCCAATCGGGTTTATGATCCGTCGGAAACCCGTATTTTCGTCACCCACGCATCACCTGCCCGGGAGGGAATGCTCAACCAATTGTCTGTCACCTTGAAGGCCGACTTTTCTATTTCGGCAGGTCTGCACTTCCGCTACGGTTCATCCTATAACGAGTTCTCAGTCAACCCCTCCTTGGATCACTACCGCGGAAAGCTGGCTGCTTCCCGCGCATCTTTTACTGATGTCTGGGAGACCGTTCGGGGCGAAGTTGAGGCCGCTATCTCTTCCAACGAGGCACAAAAGACTCTTTTGGATAACGCTCTCAACGTGGTGCACCAAATGCCCATGATCGCCAACGGTGGAAACCCGTTCGGTGGGCCAACCGCGCCCGGTCACACAGCAGCGGGCCAGGTCGACGAAAGTGCCTTTAAGAACATGTGGAACTTCAACTTGGCAGATGCCGCCTTTGGTTTCTTGGTGCTGGAAATTGAGGCCGGACGTATCGCCACGGAGATGCGTGCTCAGGGCTTCAACTTTGCGCACCGCAGTGGGAAGCCTCAGGTTGGTGGCGCCCCTGCTGGCCAACCTGGAGCTCCTCCGGTGACTGGTGGTGCGCCTCCGTCAGGCATGGCCTCCCCAGCGACTCGTGCTCCTCCCCAGTTCGGCCAGGTCCAGCCTCCCGCCGTCCGCCCGGGCCAGCCTGCGCAGCAGCCCATCCAAGTTAAGAATCAAACCGCTTCATCGCCTGCTCCTGTCATCCCTAAGCCTGCCACACCCGCCCCGTCGGGCACTGCTGCTTCCGCCCATGCCCCCATGTCGCCGGAGAAGGCACCCAGCACCGACGCCAACGGTTCTGTTCAGCCCGAAAAGCCTACCGAAGCCGGGCCCAAGCCTGAGAAGAAGCAGAGCAACGGGCTTTTCGTGTCGAATGTGGAGAATGAACAAGCTGTCCGTGACCTCTTCCCGGATGAGGACAAGGAAAAGATGACCAAGGTGGATAAATGGGGCAAGTACAACCATGTTGTGATGTTCTCGACGGTGGAGGAGGCGAAGGCTGCCCTCGACCGCCAGCCAGCGGAACACAAGAAGCCCTCTCCCCCCGGCCAGCCCCGCAAGCCCAATATCAAGTTCTTCGAGGATCGTGGTAGCCACCGTGGTAACGCCGGCACGTGGCAGGGCAGCAACCGCGGCGGCAACACGTCTCAGCGCGGATACCAGAGCGGTGCCAGCGATAGCGAAGGTGGACGTGGTCGTGGTGGGTTTGGTGGCCGCGGTCGTGGCCGTGGTGATCGCGGTGGTCGCGGCGGACGCAGTGGTCGCGGAGGTTTCAACAAGGGTGCTGGTACTTCCGACTCCCCAGCTCCCTCCACTCCCTCTGGGGACAAGCCGGCTGCATCTGGCGGTGATGCCTAAGGTCGTCTAGTGACCATGTGCATTTTCTCTACCAGCTCTTCTACGTTTTTGACGCCGGGATCCCGCAGCCAAGTGGATGATGCTCTTTGGACACAAAACACTTGACATCTACCCCTACTTCTTAATTTCTATTCCTTTCATAACTTGCAACTGCTTCTCGTTTCCTCTTTGTCTTCATTTCCGCTTCTTCTCTCTATCTTATTACTCTTTTCTTGAGCGTCAAATGCAACACTTCATGTTCATATTCCTGGCCGATGCACGCCGTGCGGTGTCAGCTAGTCTGCTTTCGTCTTTGGGGAAGTCGTGGGTGCGGTGTCATACGAAGAAAGATTTGGAGCAAGAAAGGGTTTGATACAATTCTTGTTTCCGTTCGAGATGACGATCTGGTCGAATGATTCTGACGGGGACATGGATGGATCGAGAGAAGAACTGGTTCAAGTCGACAAAAAAACAACCAAAAAGGCGACGGAGATAAACCCCTTTTACAGGAGGAAAATCTAAATCATCACGCACGAAAAGATGAAACCAAAAAAAGCCAAGAAGAACAGCCACCAAGAATATCCAACACCAAAAGACCAAAAAAAGCCCCCAAAAAGGAGACATCGACGTGACCCAAACACAAAACCTGATCAACAACAACTATCTTGCTACCATTTTGTGTATTTTATCTTTCTTTTCTCTTTCGTGTTCTTTTCTCTCTCCTTTTTTGTCCCTTTTTGATGCCCGTCTCCTGGGATGCACCAATATCGATACCCTTGTAGCTTTATTGCTTTCTTTCCGGTCCGGATTATGCCTCCCTCGCGGATATCTGGTAGTTTCACTTGTAATGCTGATGTAGGCTATTCAGTGGATTTACTTGTGTAGTATATGAAGTTTGCATCATGACTGGGATACCTAGTTTTGCCGATATATTGAGTGGGTCAATCGATCCAGGACCGATGACGCAAGGGGACAGAAACATACAGACGGGCATCAGGAGTCAACAAGCACGTATATCATAAAACCAATGGCGAGACCAAGTTCATTTCACTCAAGCTAGGTAGCTTAAATGACCGTCCGAGAAAGAACGTAACAGATCTCAGATCACAATTACACTCAGAGAAATATGTAAGACAACCATCCAACCAATCCGGAAGATGAAAGAAACAAATAAAGAAATCCGCCAAAGCAGTCCCACCCATTCATAGATAATCAACCACAATGACAGGAGCATCCATTCACCACGTCCATCAAATGTCTCAATGTTTTTGTTGTTTCTGGTTTCCAGGTCTTCCGTATGCGAAAACACCATGGAATACTCCATACTCAAGGCTGTCCGTTCCTCTCCGTCCGCCATTTTTTGTGTATTTCCCGACTGGTAGACCCCATTCGCCTTGATGTGAAGAGTAGCATGAAGGAACATGATTCACCTGATATAAACAAACCCGTGTCAAATTACCGCCGCGCGCGCCTTTATTTGCAGTACAGATCTCGGAGAAGAAATCCGGCCCCCTGCTTTCCGATGTAATCCAAAAATCAAATCTGGGAGTTTTTCCTACAATAGGCATTTCATCCCAAAGGTTGGCCAAGTTGGCTCATGATAACAGCAAGTGCAATATCGTATACGATCGTAGTGGGTATTTGAAGAAGCGCAGATGTGAACCGAACCCCAAATGTGTCGTAAGGAGGCATCGATCAAGGACAACTAGTTTGCGCGGCCCATGATGTCGTCGACATCCTTCTGGTTGACAACAACACCGCCCTCGGAACACCGGGCCTTGGTGCGGAGTTCGGAGCAGAGGTTGTCGACATCGATTTCGCCGTTTCGGAACTTTTCCATCGACTGGAGACGGTCCCTGTGGTCGAGAATGTTAACCAAATGCAACGGCAAGGGGCAAGGAACGACCGGTTGACCATACCATATCTTCGTGCAAGAAAGCATCTGGGACTTGTCCTCGCCTGGAACCACCTCCTCATCCAGCCGGTGGTCAATTTCGGCGATCAGATCTTTCTTGGGTGGCTGCTGGGTGACCACTTCGCTCAAGTTGTGCGAGGGGCTTCCCAGATCCGGCAGAGGGAATGCGTCGTCGAAGAAAGTGCCGAAATCCTGGGACAAGATGGCATCCTGGGGCTCGCGCCAATCACCAAACAAGACGGGATCGAACTGGCCTCCGTTCTGCTGTGCCAAAAAGTCCAACCCGGGGGTCTCTTCAGCGCTGGCGGTTTGACCCGGTGTGTTCGATGTATTCGAAATGCTCTCGCTCTTGTGTCGTACAGCTGGAATAGGGTTATTGATGTTGCCGCACGCTAGGCCAAGTTGCGCGCAGAAGGACTCCTCACCGTCGATGGAGTGATAGGTGCAGTGGTGATGGTGTGGATCATTTTCCTGCGGCTTATTCGCGGGAGAGTTGATGCTCGGCTCCGGTGAAGTCCCGTTGGAAGATAAGAACTGGCTCTGGTGAGAATCCGAAGAGGATGACGGAGAGTCGGTATGGGAGGTATCGTTGGTCGACACCGACGGTTTATTTGGGTACGATGCTTTAGATGTCGCGGGGCTCCGGGTGCTGCCTTGGGAGGCGGGGGTGCCCTGGGCGGAGGGAACCGAGGCATTGGACGACATCGTCTTCCAGGCTGACAATCCGCCATTTCGGGCGTTGTTCAGCACATCGCGGTTCAGCACCCCCGGCACGTTCAGCTCGGCCCGTGCGGCCGGTGACTGGGACTGGGACGGGGGCTGGTCTTGCTTGGACCGATTCTGGTTGTTCTTCACCAATTGGCTATTGTTGAAGATGTGAGAACCGGGAAGATCGCCAAACTTGGGGAAGTCGAACATGAAGTCGTTGTTATTGAGACCCTGCATGCCCTTGGAGTAGGCCCCGGGGATGGCGTTGACGGCGGAAAGACCGTTTCCACTGGTGACCCACGACAGACGCTTGCGATACTCTCGCAGTTCGACCTGTAAGCGCTCCACCTGGGCCCGCAGCAAGCCGTTCTCTTGATTCGCATTGTCCGAGGCTTTCTGGAGTTCATCGACTTTGGTCTCCAGGTCCTTCAGGTGCTTTTCCTTGCGTTCCCGAAAGGCTCGCTGCGCCGCACGGTTCTGCGCCTTCCGCTTCTGTGATCGAGTTAGGAAAGCCGAAGCGGCTCAAGGCAGATCATGGCACATACCGAAGTGGGCTCGGATGTCAGCGGCTTCCGGCCTGGCTTCTTGGCGGTCTTGTCGTCGCTTTCCCGGCGCTTCTTCCCGGACTCTTCGTTGTCGTTGTCCGAGCGGCCGTCCAGGTCCTTGCGCTTCTCTCCGGGCTCATGGTCGTCGGCGGGAAGAGTCCCCGGCAAATCGCCGATCAGATCTTCGGTCCCGTGAAAGTCAAAGTCCAGCTCGGGATTGAAGTCCAGATAGGGGCTCTCGTCGTCCGCAAAGCCCAATCCCCCGGAGTGGCTCCGGGAGTGGTCGAACCCGGGAGACATGGTGAAGCTCCCGGATGCGGGTGGAGCCGGGGTGGTGTCGGGCTCGGTCTTGGGCTGGGGATGGAGCGCATTCGGCTGTTTCTGCGGCGGGTTGTTGGAGGAAAGCGCCGCGAGAAGCAGGCTTTGCTGGTCGGGGGACAGATAGAGCCCCTGCTGATAGAGGGCGTTGTAGTCGGCCATGATCCGGGATGGGAAGGGGAGAGTCCGATCGAGGTGGGGGGAATGTAGAAGCCGGTGCGTCCGAGGTCAATCAATGGAGTAAGATGGATGATTCTGGGGTGGTTGGGCCGGGCTTCCCGCCCGTTTGGTGTATCGAAATCGTCTCGGGGGGAGCACGGTGGAGGGGTGATGGG
>RHLO01000800.1:0-18167 GCA_003719415.1 Aspergillus olivimuriae
GTCGTGAGGCAATCCACCTCAAGTCGTCTCCAGCGAGGTGGATGCTGGACCACCCGCAAAGGATCTGCCGACTAGTGTTTAAGATCATGGTTTCATCCTTCGTACCGCCCCATTCCCTCGCTGATCTCGCCCCCCCCGGCCCCTTTTCGCACTGCCACCACTCCAGCCTCAGCAACCTGACCGATGATTTCGTACCATTTCTGGTATTCTCAATACTCGGCAGACGGGTGCTTCCCCGCGTTCAGCATCAATGACTCAATCCATCGGGTCCCCCCTCCGTCGACCCCTCTGGTGAACTTCCAACTGACGAGGGACGTTTCCACACCGGAGGACATGGTCGCTACGGGCTGGCGAACTTTATGTCGCCCTAGAGGTTCCGCCCCGGCGACGTCGACCACCGGACTGGCGGCCTCAACCGGCCCATCCCCCCTTTCTATCGTTTCGGTTGCTTCTTCGGTCGCCTGGCGATGCGATATCCATAGTACCCCCTCCCGAGCAGTGCGGTGATAGTTGGTGGGATAGTCGGACCCATCCTAGCTTCCATTCTCTGCCCCAAACTCTGTTTCCGGAGGGGTTCCCTGATTGTTCCCTCAACGAGACTGTCGACATCTCCGTGATTGGATATGTTCTCCTGGGGAGCGACCCCTCGTCACAACCATCAGGTGACTGGGACTCGGGGACGGACGTCGAGGCATCTGCGATCCTATTGGAGCTGTCGCTCGGTTCGGACCATCGTACATACAGATCCATGTTGCCTGTGAACGGCCCCGGACAGGGATATGCGGTATAGCCAGCGGAGTATGGGAATAGGACCAACGGGGTAAACTTTCAATAGAGAGGGATAGGGCAAGGAATCTCTGGTCTGGGGAAGATCCCCTGTGTCGTATCAGCCTGTGGCATGTGTCCCTGGGGAGACGGTCTGGCCGGGAGAAATCATCCCCATACAAAGTACTGTACTACGGCAAAAGGGCGAAGAAAATGCATGCGGTAACCGGGATGGACCGCGGGGCAGTGGAGAAACGGATGGAGATGAGATTGAGAACGGGGGACGAGTGGTCTTTGGATCGACCGTAGGGCATTCCACGCAACGGAAATGACGACAAAACAATGAAACGTCGCGAATGACGCAGGAGAGACAGTTGACCGAACATCATGTTCCCCTGTCTCCCTAGGGCGGGCACGAAGAACATCCATGGATTTTTCGGTGGGGATGCTCGAGTAATTAGAGCCCCAGAACTCCATCAGCGTCTCCATCAGGCGATGAATTTCTGACCGGTCGAGGGTATGACCGTATCCACCGTGGGTGGATGAGACACTGTCGTCGTTGATGATATGGAGCAGACGAACTACAGTACTGTACTCAGTAGTACATCACAGGAGGGGAAGGGGGGTTGAAATTCCGTCTCTCCCCCTTTTCCTCCCCCAGGCCCCTTTCTTGTGGAAGCCCTTTCTTGTCCCCCACAGCAGAATGACCCGGATGATTAGAATTAATTTTCGTGCTCCCGGTTGAGAAAAGCAATGCTGAAACAATCCATCGTCACTCGACCTTCCTGCAAAATTGACAGTGACATCGTTTCTAGGGAGGATCGTCCAATGGTAGGGGGGATTTTGCTTGTCCAGCGTGTACGGGGTCAGTAAAGTTAGGCGATCAGTGCCGGGCAAATGGCGGTCTCGCGTTGGCACGTCTGCGACTCCGCGGCTCTTTGCCTGATCCTGGTCGGACCGAATCGATCCAATAGGGGGACGATGGAAGGGATGCTTCATCTTAATCCCGAAGCCAGTCGGGAGAGTCGAGGGCAAGAATGGTGATGACATCGTTGCTGGCACAGGCGGGAACGAGGAAAACGGGGGTCCGCCCATTGCTGTTGACTGGATGGACAGGGTCTCCAAATTGGATTCTCTTCCAAGTGGGATGAAAGAAAGAAATTTTTTTTTTCTTCCTGAACAAATCAAAGAAACTAGATCCAACGGGCATAGTTCACGGCGATGAAATAATAATACGAAGGGGGAAATAAATCATAGCGACACTGGTGGGAGGTCAGATCATTGGTCTTCCTGTTTAGGCCGCCGTTGCGTTGCGCTGTGCACACCTCACCCACAACAGACTTCCAGCGCCTTTCCCAGTCATCGTGAGAGGACACCATCGGAAAGAATCACAACGGATGACTGACTGCGGGACTGAATGGATGGGTGGATGGATGCCCAGCGAACAACGGCCCCGTGGGAATAGACTACATACCTTAGTAAATTATCATCCCTTTGTTGGACGGTGACTCGTATATAGATCGTGGACTTCCCCGTTGGGGTCGGTCCAACTTGGTCCCCATTCCCATGCTCGATCTCATCTGAAGAGATTTCCACGTCTTGCGTTGTGCTTTTGCCCACTGCTTTCTTCTTCTTCGGGTTGATCTCTGTGGCCCCATCCTCTTCTTACCATCCCACGGCCAGATAGGCAGACACCGAATCCTCCCCGACGGTAATTTTCCCCCGTCGTTCGTTTTCGTATCTGCCGCGGGCGGTTCGACCGTGACAACCCCGTTCCGACGATACCGTCTCAGACTGGGTCAATACGGGTTTCCGAACGGAAATTCCGCCCCGTGTTTTGTGACGGTCAGCGCCGTATCGAACGGCGTCTCCACTGCAGCTCTTATTCTTTCCTTCTTCCCGTTTTCCATAATTATTATTATTGAAACATTCTTCGAATTCCAAAATCCTTCTTGTCTGTCCGACCACTTTTTTTTCGTCTTCCGTCCATCCCCCCCCCCCGGCTCGCCATTCTCCCTCTCACTACACTCGACGGACTGTGACGCTCTCCTTAAAGCCGCTTCAGACCCCCCTCGCCCATCCGGAATCGGTCGCTATCGCCATTCCCCAGCATTCCGCAATAGTTCCCGGGTGACGAAGGAGCGATCCCGCCGACCCCGTCGTCTCTACCCCCCCGTCGCATGATCAGCGCTCTCTGACATACATCCATCCTGCCGGCTGTCGCTGCAGGTCCTTGACTCCCACGTAACTGTGCAGCTCCTGCACCCTGGCTGGAGCACCGCAAGACATTCAACCGCACTACTCGGCCCATCGCGAACGCAGTCGCTGCTCGGTCCAATCTCCGATTGCCCGTCACTGCAGGCCTTCCGCTTTGGATCACCTGCATCTTTGTGCTGGCCGCTCGTTTCCACCGCCCCTCAATTCCTGCCTCCAGCGACATCGTGCCTCACCCGTGGAGGGGGCTCTGCTGACCACACAGGCACATGCGCCGCTCGTCCGGCTCTCGTGCGCCTTGCTTCCCTGCATAGCTCCCGCGTAATTTTCTCGCCAGTGTCGCTTTCGCTAGCCGTTTCAACTTCCGACAGAACCTCAATTGGTCCGCCTCCGCACCTATCGTCCTCCCTGCAGAACCGACTGAAAAGAAGGCAGCTTTCCCCGCCGGCGGCACGATCGACAATCGCAAGGAGGGGTTGACACTGGAAGATTGGATGCGACGACCAGGATCATTGTTGCAACCGGCACAGACCACGAGAGACTGAAAGACACGAGAAGAAAAAAAAAAGAAAAGAAAAACCAACACCAAAAAAGCCGCAGCACGATACTCGGCGTCTCAACGACGATCCGCTCCCGAACGCCTGCCAAGTCATCGGTCATTCGATTTGAGAACGAACAGCGACGATAAAAAAGCACGTCCGCCATATTTCCCCCCCGGGGAGCCCATCGTTACACAGCACCAGTGCCTGTCGCAATTGTTATCAGGGATCGGGGTCCCCTGCTGCAACTTCTCGTTCACACCCCCCCGTTTTTCTTTTTCTCCTCCCGGGAGCGCTCGCTGGCAGGGCTCTCCGCATCGCATCACAGGCAGGCCAAGATGCAGATATCAAAAACTGAGCACTCCCGTTAAAGGACGTGGCTTGTTCCCATCACTCAGCCAGACACGTTCCCCATTTTGGCTCGTATTGCATCCGGACCATTACTCGCCCTTGATCCTGGACCAACACGGCTGCTCGGTCACCGCTGGATTGCTCATTCGTCCTTCTCAGAGTCCAGGTGACTCAGGCATTGGTACGGTTCACAACAGGGAGACGGTCTCACGGTTGGCAGCCGACCAGCGCGTCTGGTAGGTACTGGTACTTGCGATGGCCTACGCCGCTACTTCTTCCGCTTCCACCATGAACGGCGATACCCACCCCAATTTAAAACTCACGACCTCCCTCCCTAAACCTCCGAAGCTACATCATGTAATTACCTCCCTTCCGCCCGCTCCCAATCCTACATCCACTCCTGCATATCCCTCCTCCCTCACATCCACTCCGAACTCCCTCCACCCATCCCGCACCTCGACCGCTTCCAGCCCCTCCGGGACTCCTTTACACACGGCGACTGACGGCTTCCGTGGACGGGTTCCGCCCTTCCCTGCTTTCCCTGCTGCTCCCTTCGACCTCGGGGAGTCGATCATGACCGTCCCCGGCAACGCACCGGCATCGGGCTCCGGGGAGGCCCCCACCAACACGAACAAGGCTCCCGGCTTGATGCGACGCATCTCCCGCGGCGCCGCAAGCAAGCTTACACGACGCCGACAATCCGCCTCGCACAATGACAAGCGCGACCGCAGCTCGGGCCCAGTGATCATGCGCCGGCGCAGTGATAGCAAAACTGGTACCCAGAACGGTCGTGAAAATGCTATCGAATCCAGCAACGAGGATGACAGCAATGATACGTTCGATTCTTTCGGCACCTGGTACGGCCGGGAGTCCTCAAGCCTGCCTAGCGATAACCTGATGATGGTGCATCGTAACGCGGGTGCCATTGCGCCCAAGGTTGACTCCGCCATCCAACGCGGTACCGTTCTGACCAAAGTGACGAAAAAACGAAGCAAGCAGGTCCGCTTCTTCCTGGATCTCGATGCCGGTAAAGTCTACTGGGACGTGTCGAACCCTTCCAAGCGTTTCTATATCGACGACATCAAGGAGATCCGCGTTGGCGCAGACGCGCGCAACTACCGAGAAGAGCACCAATGCCCGCAGAATATCGAAAGCCGCTGGTTCACCATTCTCATTGCCGACGCGGAGCGATCCAAGGGTCGCTCGGTGAAAACTCTCCATCTAATTGCCCCGACGGACCGCATCCTCGAGCTGTGGACCACCACCCTGGAACACATCTCGCGGTATCGCATTGGACTGATGGCTGGGCTGGCTGGCTCCGGCCAGAGCGAGGCCGTGCTCAAAGCCCATTGGCAGCGTGAGATGGCCCGGCGATTCCCCCAGGGAATGAAGACCGGAGATCAAGAGAGTCTGGACTTCGAGGCGGTCGAAAGTGTCTGTCGCAGCCTGCATATCAATTATTCCAAGAACATGCTGCGTGCGCAATTCTCAAAGGCAGACAGTGCTGGAAAGGGCAATCTGAATTTCGCTGAATTCCAAGACTTCGTCGCCCGATTGAAAGAGCGCAAGGATGTCAAGGATATACTTCGACACCGCGCCAAGAACGCCAAGGAGGGTCTGACCCTCGAGGAATTCTTGGTCTTCCTCCGTGACGTTCAGAATGAGAACGTGGAAGCGGACCGTTCTTATTGGGTGTCCATTTTCGATAAACTTGTTCGCAAGTCCAGATCTCGGTCGCAGCCATCCACTGTACCCGAGGAGGGTGCTGAACCTCGAATGGCCCTGGAAGCCTTCTCGTCTTTCCTCGCCTCCTCCTGGAATGGTGTTTATGCTTCTTGTCCTCCCCAGTCAAGATTCGACCGTCCGTTGAATGAATACTTCATTTCCAGCTCACATAACACGTACCTTCTTGGGCGTCAGGTTGCCGGTGCCTCCAGTACGGAGGCGTATATCAGTGCCTTGTCTCAGGGTTGTCGTTGCGTGGAAATCGACTGTTGGGATGGTGCGGACGGCCGACCTATTGTCTCCCATGGCAGAACCATGACAACCAGCGTCCTCTTTGCCGACTGTATTACTGTCATCAACCGATACGCTTTCATCAGCACGGACTTCCCTCTGATCTTGTCGCTTGAGGTCCACTGTAACCCGGAACAACAATTGGCGATGGTCAAGATCATGAAGGATACCTTCAAGGAACAACTCATTCTTGAACCGCTGCTAACCAACACCTTCGTCCTCCCCTCCCCCGAGGAGCTCAAAGGCCGAATCCTGGTGAAGGTCAAGACCTGCGACGAATCCCAGGGTGATATGCGCCAAGAGTCCACGGGATCCTTCACCAGTACAGGACGCAAGCGCAGCTCCAGCTCCCCCTTCATGCACCCAACGGTCTCCGAAAATCAAGCGATCGCGTCTCTCCCTCCCCTCTCCAACCCCCCGACTGTTGGCCCGGAAACCATGGGCTCGTTCCTGACGCAGGATAGACGGTCATTCACGACAACCAGCATCAGTAGCGCCACCGAGGATAGCGATGGCGCAATGGTTTCTGCGAAGCGGGAAAGGCGCAAGCGACCGAAGAGCAAGATCACGAAGCCGCTCTCCGACCTGGGAGTCTATACCAAAGGCTACAAGTGGAGCAGCTTCTACTCCGCCGAAAGTCAACGTTTCAACCACGTTTATTCATTTGCGGAGCGGTCGTTTGAAAGCATTTCTCGTGACATAGAGAACAAGGCGCTCTTCGACAAACACAACCGAAAGTATTTGACCCGGGTCTACCCATCTGGATTTCGTCTCATGTCGTCGAACTTTGATCCCCTCAAGTTTTGGCGGCGGGGCGTCCAGATGGCGGCGTTGAACTGGCAGACGTACGATATTGGCATGCAACTCAACCAGGCCATGTTTGCTGCAGGCAGCGATCGAACCGGCTACATTCTGAAGCCGGAGTCTCTTCGTGCTTCGAACCCGTTGGATGAACAGAAGAAGAGCGCCGAGCGCCAGATCATTCGGTTCTCGGTTGATATGATTTCTGCTCAACAGCTGCCTCGGCCACGCACCATCGGTCCCGAGGACAACATCAATCCCTACGTGGAGATCGAGATGTTCAGCGCGGATGATCGGGGTCATAGCTTTGTTTTCGGCGAAGGAGGCATGGATGCTTCGGCGCGCAACGGCATGTCCGGAATCGGATATCCCCATCGCAGACGCACCAAGATCGAGCAAAGCAACGGGTACAGTCCGATCTTTAACGATCGGTTCAAGCTGTCGCTGGAGACCAAGTATCCCGACCTGGTATTTGTTCGATGGACCGTCTGGAGTTCTTTGGACGGCCGTAACACTGGCAACAATAGCAGTGTCCAGCTTGCAACGTTCACCGCGAAGCTCAGCAGTCTGTCCCAGGGCTATCGATATCTGCCTTTGTACGATGGTGGCGGTGATCAGTATCTCTTTTCGACCCTGTTCTGCAAAATCACCAAAGAGGAGCCTATCTCGGTCCAACGTTTCAATGCCGAAGAGCTTCGAGCTGAACGCATGGGCATCCTTCGCCAGATCGGCCAGACCGTGTTCAAGCGGACCTCCTCGACCGAACGCGAGAAGGATGTCTTCTCTGAGCGAGGCAGTGAAACACCCGTCAGCCCGGAGGATCGTGATACGTCTCCCGCCCTTACACCGACGATTTCCACGGCCTCTACTGCGTCCTTCTCGCCCTACTAAACTATCACCTTGTCTGGTCTCGTCGGCATCTTTTGTGCCATTGCTTTTCTTTTCTCTTTCGCTTTTCCATCCTTTGCATTGCTCCTGGTCCCTTTCTTTTGTTTTCTCTTTCTTTTCTTCCTTCCACGTGCAAATAAGGAAGCGGCGTTGGTTACACCTGGTTCGCATCCACATCCCTGGTATACTGCTTGGCCAGTTGCTTTCGGGAGCTGTTGCGCATTACCGTTCCTGAGGCCACTGGCGGGCCCGACGAGAACAATGATCACGCATACATCAGACTATACCTTGCTTGATCTTGTATAGGGGATGCATGGCTGCGTTGACAGGCTCATAACGCATGCGCAAGGCGCTCCTGTTTCATCTAGGCTCGTTCGAGTCTTCCATCTGTTTTATTTGTTGTATTTGGCGATACCCTTTATTGTGTGCATTTATCTGATGCGTGGATTGCATGACCAAGCACCTTTGTTTTACTATTGTTCTATCTTTTGCATTTGTTGTATTGTTCGTTTCCCTTGCTTTATGTCACGGCTGAATCATCGGATCGGATGTTAGCATTCAGGGAGTCCAGAGACCCAGGGAAGGTTGCATCATGAGGCATCAATGGTGGAGGCAACAACATGTATGTGAAGATGGCGAGTTGCCATTATATCTGTTCGGTTATATTCTGTGCTGTGTCGCCGGGGTCTTGATGATTCCTGGGGCCTGTTCGGGCATAGTTGTCGCTTTATTTCTTGCTGTTGTGTTAATAATACCAAGACGCGCTGGGACGCTCGTTTGATTCCAAGCAGGAGCATTACATCCCAAGAAATCTGTAGCATGATGTACGACTTGCCATGGGTGTGTTAGAGGAATATAGTCATGATGGTGATGGTGAGATCGACTCGGGTAAGTTGCCCACGCGGTCCACCTGCCCGTGCGGAAAGGCAACGTGACGACTTCCGCCCTCCGCAATCCAGCCAGAAACACCACCTCACTCTCGATCTGTCTACATACTCGCCCATTCTCATCCCAGCATATCTCATCACATCCCCACCACAATGGATCCGTTCTCAGCAGAGGGGGGTAAGTCACCGATTTTCCACCAGCTCCTGATCCAATGGAGCGACCACCCATGCTCCCTCCGTCCCTCCCCAAAACACGCACTAACCGTACCTCTCCTACCCACAAAGAACTCATCAACATCCACAATGCTTTCCACCAAGGCCAATACCAAGAAGTCATCGACTTCGACACAACGGCCCTCTCGTCGGAGAACCAGCTCCCCGCCCGCGTCCTGAAGCTCCGCGCCCAGACCGCCCTCGGCCACACCGACGAGGTCCTCCGCGACGTGGCCGCCGACGCCGACGAGACCCCCGAGCTGGCGGCCGTGAAGGCGCTGGCGCAGAACACAGCTGGTGAGACGGACGAGGCGGTCCTGTTGGTCCAGGAGCTGGCGGAGAATTATCCGGATAATGCGGTGGTGCAGGTGCTGGGTGGGACGGTGTTGCAGGCGCGTGGGCTGAGTGAGGAGGCGTTGGGGCTGTTGGGAAAGCACCAGGGGAATTTGGAGGCGTATGTTTTCTGCCCTTGTCCTGGTTCCTATCATTCAGGGTGACGGTGAGGGGGATTAGGGGCTGAAAAGAGGTAACTAACGGATTGTGGTGGTTTAGGGTTGCTTTGATCGTTCAGATCCATCTCCAGCAGAACCGGTCTGATCTGGCGCTGAAGGAAGTCCAGGCTGCAAAGCGATGGGCTCAGGATTCGCTGTTGGTGAATATTGCGGAGTCGTGGGTTGGCATGAGACTTGTATGTTGTTGCTCCGTTCCCCGGTTGGGCTTTGTTTTGGGTGCATACATACTGCTTCCTGGCGTGGTTGAGACTAACGTTTTGTTTCGATGCATAGGGCGGCGAGAAATACCAGTCCGCGTTCTACGTGTACGAAGAACTGGCTTCTGCGCCGAGCTCGTCTGCCCCGCTATCGATTGTTGGCCAGGCCGTGGCGGAAATGCATCTGGGCCGGCTGCCGGAGGCGGAGGCCGCGTTGTCCACTGCATTGGAGAAGTATCCCGAGGATGCGGAGTTGATTGCCAATACGATTGTGTTGAATGTGTTGGCGGGTAAGCCGTCGGAGGAGCTGGAATCGTATGTCCCCTCCCCTCGTCCACTTTCCTTTTCTTTCTTGTCTTTCTCTCTCGTGGTGAAATGGAGTTTGTCTTTGGTGGTGATCGTCTGCTAACGGGCTTGATCTTTTGTTTGGAACTAGGCGTTTACAACAGGTGCAGCCGTCGCATGGCCTCCTTGCTGATATCAAGGAGAAGAGCGAGTTCTTTGATACGGCTGCTGCGAAATATTCCCCCCGTGTTTCTTCCTGAGCTTCTTTCGTTGATTTCTTCTTATCTAATATCTACCCGATTTTCTTCCTTTTGTTTTCTCGGACCGTGTTTGATGAGTGATGACGGCGTAGTTGTCTGCCTAGTTGGCTATACTTTATCCAGGATCAGCGACGGCTCTTGCTTGTCGGCACTGATTTACCCTGCTCGGTTAGGGATATTTGGTAACCCCTGACACAGACGTGACAGATAGATGTGCGTCAATTATCAATGTAGACGGAATCAATCTCTGATACAATCATGCATCTTCTACTGGTAGTAGAAAGTATTCAAAGCTACGCTATATTCAATATTCGGAACCCAATCTTATACAACGTGGTCTTCCCAAAGAAACACCGACACACACTACAGACGAGGGCCCAACCAACGTCGAAGCTCCCGACCCTGCTGCGTCTCTTTTCCGAGAATGCTGCCGCTGTACACCGGCGCAACATGCGTCTCGTCATATCCGACCACATACTCCGTGTTCGGGACGACCGACTACAAGATCGTGAGTGAGCATCGACGGTACGGTGTGCGACAAGACATCTATCCATGATCGACGGGGATAGATGCTGCTCGGGAACGACGTACCTGGAACTTCTTCGCAAAGTCATCAATCGGCGAGAAAAGAATCTCATCACCACCCGCCAGAATCAGCACATGCTCGGTCTTTGCACCCTTCCACCATTCCAGCGGCGCACGGTTCGGTTCACTCCATGCATCGGCCGATTGACCCGCGAGATAGTCGCGCGACCAGTTGGTCAGCGCCTCGGGCGGAATCACGTCCTTGTATCGGTTCTTTTCCATGGAGGGCCCATCTGTTGCAAAGTTTGCCCACGGGGCAAAGGCAACGACTCCGGCTAGGGGAGCGAGATCGGCGGCCAGAGGCTCGATCTCTGGGTGTGGGTGAGTGAGATGCAGTAGGACTGCGAGGGCGAGATTCCCGCCGGCGGAGTCACCGCCGACGATCACGTCGGCTGGCGTGCGGGGCGTGGCGGTTAGGATGTACCGCAGGGCTTCGACCGCCTGGCGCAGTTGGATTGGGTAGGCGGCGTGAGGGGTCAGGGTGTACGAGAGGAAAAAGAGGGCGACGTCATGGCCATTTGCGTTCAGCGACTCGATCAGGTTCTGGTAGAAGACGAAGTGGCCTTCGCTGCCGCCGAGTGCAAAGCCGCCTCCTGAGGGTGGGAGTCTGGTTAGTTCTGTATCATACTCCGTACATGGGTAACTTTTCATTTACCACGTCGACATGAGTCAGTGGTGGTGGGGGGGCCTTACCATGGTAGTATACAATGACTTTTTTGGCGTTTTTGTTTCCGAACCAATGACCCTTTGCACCGTGCGGAAGACTCACGGTCTCGGGCTGCAGGCCCTTTGTCTTCATGAAGGCTTCATATGCCTCATCGGTGGTGGGGGAGAGGGATCTGTCGTGGTTGGAGGTCAGCCGAGTCTTCGCCTATCGTAGACAAGAGAAAGAGCCATGATCCGATGGAGAGCAGGTGTCGACGTACTGGAGCTGTTTCGTAGTCAGGCGCACGACCATCTTGCGCACGACCGAGTTTGCAACATGCAGTTTATATTCTTTGCTCCCACTGCTGCCGCGGAACAAGCCCGTGATGGCGCTGTAGAGCGCGGAGCCGAGGATGGCCACTTGGGCCGGGTAGATGTCGGCCTTCTCCCAGAGGGAGAGACCTTGTTCGTTCGTGGCAGTCATGACGGGACGTGAGGTAGTGCTGGACCAGGGAAGAGAGAAGCAACCACAGAAGGGGTCAGGTATACAGAGGGTAGTGAGGCGGGCTTATGAGGGTCTGGATTTCTTTGGGCAGGTCGCTTTCCCCGCATTTCCCGATGATCGCCGTTCTTTGGAGACAAATGATTCGTGCCGTAACCTCGGCTGCCGTAGTGCCACTGGATGTCACCGATGGGGAGGAACATGGAAAAAAGGTGCGCAGGTACGCTCAATACATTGCAGTTGTCATTATAGGGTAGCATATATGCAGGCTTGTTTTGGCTTTACAGGTGTCCGTTCACCATGTCTTCCTTTCCGGTCAGGTCGCAGAACGCCTTGTAGGTTGTGAACACATTCTCGTCATCCATCCCCTCGCCGGTGTTTTCCATGATGCATTCCGCGTTAGCGCCGACGAAAAACACATATCCCTCCTGGACCTCTTCGGTCTTGTGGCCCACCGTGATTTTGCCGGTACCTCCGGTACAGATCACAATGCTTGGGCCGGCCAGTGGGTCAAAGGTCGCCTTGGCGCCCGTCCGCTTCAGGTCCGTCTTGACCACGCTGAACTCCTCGATGGGGGGGTCATAGAGGAGAGCAGACGAAGCGCTCGAGTACGCCGGGGCATTGAGAACGGCATAGGGGTAGTCGGTAGGGACCAACTTCTGCTCTTCGATCGGTGCGTAGGAGTAGGTCAGCATGTCGGTCAGGGTGTCGACATCCTTGAACTTGGGGGTGAACCCAGCCCGCACGACGTTATCGGACGAGGCCATGCACTCGATGATGTCGCCTGAGATGTACGCATGGATGTCGTCGGCTTTAAGGAACATAGCCTCCCCAGGGTTGAGGGTGACAAAGTTCAGGAAGAAGAAGACGAACAGACCGATGTCGTCCGGGAACTGTCCGTTCAGGCGAGTGACAAGCGCCGCCATCTCCGCAGGGTTGCTGGGGTTAGTCTCGGGGGTCTCGGAACGGGTGCCAAAAGTCTCGGGGGAGCTCTGCGCCAGCGCAACCAGGTCCTTCGTCGCCGTCTCGATCTGCTGGGGGGAGGCGCGCATCAGGGTGGTGAAGACGGTGCGCAGAGCGTCCTTGTTCTTCCTTGTCGCAAAGAGGTCCTCGGAATCCTCTGAGCCCTTGATTGCATTTTCGAATTCGCTCGCAGCGTTGTCTCCGATCAATTCGCGAAGGGGGGGAATAGCGTTCAGGAAGTGGACGATCTCCGCGAGAGGACGGAAACCACAGAGACCTTCGAATGGGGTGATTGCGATGGTCATTTCAGGCTTGTGGTTGTCATCTAGGTTGGTGACGTTAGAGTCAGCTGAAAACTAAAATGGTGTAATCAACTCACCAGGGTAATTCCGAGAATCACGGGCGTGGAGCCGTTCGGCAAGCTTCTTGTTCGGGTGGGCTTGGATGCTGAGCGCCTTGCGGATGGAGAGCACCTTGAAGAGGAAGGGAAGCTTTCCTCCATAGCGCTGGGTGACTTCGGCGGACATCAAGGCCTGGTTGTCCTGCACCATATCGAGGAGGGTGCGCTGAGTCTCGACATCCTTTGATGGGAGGGAGGGGTGGGTTCCCATCCAGAGCTGGGCAGACGCATCCGGGGTTAGCGGGGGAGCTTCAAGCGACAGAGACTCGAGGGGTTTGAAGGGGAACGAACTTCGGCGTATGGCTTCTCCGCATCGATTGAGAAGTCGGAGCTGGCAGTGATTGCAGCGTATTTGGCGGCGGCGGATTCATGGCCGAGCTTGCCTGTTGGCGGGGTGTTAGTATAGAAGAGTGGGGGAGGGACGGATGGTGGGACTGTACCCCAATCGTAGCTGTTGACGCCTGGAGGATGATTGCGTCAGTACGTCGTCGAGTCCATGAGGAGAAGAGGAAACGAGGGAGTGAGTGAGTGAGTGAGGAAGGCGGGAGGACGCACCACATTGAAGGCGAAGGAGAGGGACCTGCATAGTGAATGCGATGACGCGATGGAGGGGCCGGTTGGTCTTGGTGTATGTGTTTGTCGCTCGACACGCAGGAACACAAGGGCAGGAGCTATTTCCACAAGTGATTGCGACACTGCCCGACAATTGAAGTCAAACTCACAACGCAGTTGAGAAAGACAACAAAGATGAGAAGAAGTATCGACGCAGAAGCAGAAGCAGCAGAAGAAGAAGAGCAGCAGAACAAGACTTTGCCCGATTCGGCGGTCCGCAAACGTCCCGTGACAAACATGGAACCCGCCAATCAGTCGCCTCGGTCGTGGCCCACCAAACGCTTACCGGCGACCGCAAAGGAATCCGTTCATATCCCATGTCAGCTTCACGATACCACATCGCCTGCCGCTCGTCCCCATCTGCTCCGCTCCGGTGCCGCTCGTGGAACGCGCAGTGCCCAGAATCAGGAGCTTGTCTCCGCCTTTGAGTGGGAGGCCCTGCGGCTCGACCAGACCAAGACTGCCGCCCCTGTGCTGCCCCCCGTTGCCCGAAGTAGTAGCCAGGCGTCGCTGCTTCACGCTGCGTCTCCCTCTCCATCCTCGCAGTTGCAGACGCAGACCCTCTCCCCGGTGGTGCCTGTTGTCGATCCGGCCAGCATGTCCCGGAATCGCCCCCGCGGACCCCCGGTGCCCAGGGACAATGGCCTGGCTGCCAATGAGGAGACCGACATGTGGAACAAGATCCTCCAGGACCTGCGCAAGGCCAAGGAGAAGAATGATAAGCAAGTCACGCTGGCACAGCAGATCTCTGTGCTCAATGAGAAGCTCGGTCGAGACCCGAAAAGTAAGTGTGTGAACGCGGCGTTATTGGGGGTGTGGTCTAGGGAAGCCCTTGTACCCTTTGGGAAAAGACCACCCCCGTGTCTTCTACTCGCATCCCATGTGTACCCTTTGGAATGCCACTCCTCAATTGTGTCTACTGCTTTTGGCGCTATGCCTGATGTTTTCGTTCTTGTGTTCGAACGGCAGATTCAAAATAGTGGCTAACATCTCCCATAGAGGCTACGCTCGCCGAGCACAACCAGCTGGATGATCTCTACCGCCAGATGGTCCGACTCTGTGAGGAAGAACGCGCCATCCTACAAGATGAGCCCAGCGATGTGATCAAAAACCTGGGACTCTTAACGGCCCTACGGCAGGCGTCGGAGGCCGAGGCCCCCCAAAACCGCGCCGCGACGCTGTCCAAGTCGCGAAAGAAGCGCAATGACCTGGATGGGTCGGCGACGGACTCGCCCGGTCCCTCGGGGTCCGTGTCCGACAAAGCCAGCCGGTCCAAGGGCGGCATCCAGCGTAGCACCAGCGTGTCGAGCTCCCAGGCCCGAGAGGGTCGCGACAGCCGGGACAGTGTCATGGTGAAGATTGAAGAAGGTGCGGAGGGCACCAAGGGCACGATCGCCGAGCGCAGCGGACATTTGGTGGTCGGTGCCGAGGTGGTCTTCAAACATAACAAAAACAAGCAGGGGGTCGAAGGGGAGGGCATCCAGTGCATCATCAAGAGTATTTCCGGGGACGGGGTCAAGAAACGGTATGTGATCACCTGTGTCAGACGGTTCCTCCCCAGGCACCTGTTGACGAAAGTGTATCTCTCCAGATATGACGTTCAGGATCCGGAGCCGAATGAGAACGGGGAGCAGGGCGCCGTGTACAAGACGACGGCGGCCTCGCTGATCCCGATTCCGCAGATGGGATCGGCGCTGCCGTCATTCCCGGTGGGTAAGCAGGTGTTGGCGCGGTACCCGGACACGACGACGTTCTACTGTGCCGAGGTGATGGGCTCGAAGAAGGATGCCTACCGGTTGAAGTTCGAGGGCGAGGAAGACGACAAGGAGATGGACGTGGACCGTCGGTTTGTGTTGGACATTCCGGGGAAATAAGGTGGCGCTGCCGTTCTCGATGATGATGACGATGATATACCCTGGGTGACTTGGATGAATTGCTTGCTTCGGTATTGCTGTGTGGGCTGGTCTCGGTTTGTGTCTGTGTATTATTGGGTGCATGTGCAGGGAGTGTTTGGCGTTTGAGTATCTTTAGTTTGGAGTGATTCTATTCTTACTCATTGAGTTTTCCTACCCGGTCTCTGGTCCTGATGTATCATGTATGAACAAACCCTACGTCGCTCCATTCATGGACGGGTAAACTATGTGTAAACTACATGGAAGATGCTAGAGCGGAACCCCAGCTGAGTCAGCGGCCCAGTTCCCCCCCCGCGCCCGTTAGTCATCCTGACTACAGCAGGAATTCCCGAGGGTCCGAATCCCGGGATATCTTCATCGTCACAAGCTGCTTCGCCCCCGGTGGCTCTTCTCCTTTCTTTCTTCCGTGTGGTGCAACGTGTGACATGCTTGAAACCTGCGCATCGTCGCGATAGTGATTCTATTCATCCCGCTGCGTCGGTTTCCTCCATCTTGTCCATCCGCTGACTCCTATTGATACCCCCTCCTCTTCCCCTCTCTCCTCTCCCCGCCGCCGCAATGTCGAACTTGCCCTCGCATGCCTCCCCGTCTTTCTCGGCACAACCAGCCCCCGAGTCGACGCCAGAGGTGCAGGACGATTTGTCGTTGGATACCAGCCGAGCGGCGCCTCCCTCACTGCACCCTCGCATTGACAACATGCGTCTCAATGCCGCCGAGAGTGGCAGCGGAACAGCCACTCCCTCGGTCCCGCCGTCCCTGCTGTCTCCCTCCTTCACGCCCCCGCAGACCCCCGGGGGTTCCTTGAATCCCCTGCAGCTTTACCAACAGACGCAATCATCATCGGCACCGTCCAAAGCGCCCCGATTGCTGTCCTGTCTTCCGTCGGTGGAATGTATCGTGCGCGCCCGCATCCCCACCACCAATGGTGCGGAGATGTTCCTCCACCTGTACCACAACGACCTGGACAACAAAGAACACCTCGCCATCGTGTTTGGCAACAGTATACGGAGTCGCAGCCTGGATAAGGTGCGCCCGGGCGAGTCGGAGATGGACCGCATGATCCGCGGTGCCTACACCGGCAAGCTCCACCCGGGGCGGGTCAGCAGTTGGCACGAAGATGGTAGCGCTGAAGGCACATCAGCAGGATCGAGCCGGACGAGTTCCTCTGCCGATGGCCCCGTCTCGGGCCCTTCCAATGGGGCCGCCAGTCATCCCAGCCAGGCGCCCTTGGTGCGCATCCACTCGGAATGCTACACCGGGGAGACGGCCTGGTCGGCGCGGTGCGACTGTGGCGAGCAGCTCGATGAGGCCGCCCGCCTGATGTCCCTGCCGATGGAGACGCTGCACGAAGTCGCCGGTCCCGACCGGCTCCCCGTGCCGTCGAATGCCTCGGGCGGCGTCATTATCTACTTGCGCCAGGAGGGCCGCGGCATTGGCCTGGGGGAGAAGCTCAAGGCGTACAATCTGCAGGACCTCGGCTCGGACACCGTCGAGGCCAACCTCCTGCTGCGGCATCCGGCGGACGCGCGCAGCTACGGTCTGGCGACGGCGATGCTGGTGGATCTGGGGCTGGGGGGTGACGCCAACCCCCATGGCATCCGGCTGCTCACCAACAACCCGGATAAGGTTCGCGCGGTGGAAGGGCCCAACCGGGAAGTGGTGGTCAAGGAGCGAGTTGCCATGGTTCCGCTCGCATGGCGGACGGGCGGAAAGTCGGGGATTAAAAGTTTAGAGGTGGAAGGGTACTTGCAGACGAAGGTGAGTCTCTCATCCCGGGGTGGTGCTGGCGGTGGACGCGTGCCTTGGATGTTGGGACGGTGGCTAACCGGGCGGTCGTGTTTCCAGATCTCGAAGATGGGCCATATGATCCGGTGATTCCCACTGGTCTGTCTCTGGCCGTGGTCTTGACTTGCATTCTTGTTTCGCCTTTGCTTATTTTTCTCTGGACCGGATTGCTTCTGGGATACACGTTGGGACGCTGGCTTGCTGTTTGTGGATATACTGTGTCATTGTCTGTACTTTTCTGCCCGTCATCATTACGCATTACTTTTTGCTTTCGGAGCGCCCATTGAGACTTGTTTGTCTTTTTCTTTTTCTTTTTTTTCTGCTTTTCTTTTCTTTTCTTTTCTTTTTTTTTTTTTGTCTGGTTTGTGTGTGGGATGTATATTGTTGGCTGTGCGAGACCTTCTCTGGCTTCCTTTCTGGGCGCATTTCGAGCACATCACTTGGACAGTGGATGGGATATCCTGGGTCGGCCGAGGGCTATCTGTCTCGGCCCCGACTGTCATTGGCGTTCCGGCGCTCGTCGCGGAGTTTAAATCGCAAATGAATACCTGATACACGCCCTCCAGAGCGTACCTAAACCGCCGTCTATGACACCGCCAGCGAGGGGCGATGACGGGGACGGCCATTGTGGCGGCGACCCCAAGGGAGACTGTCGCATTGAAGCCTCGACCGTCCTCTGGAGTTGTGGCGGCGGCGACTTGCTTGTCCCGAACGGGCGGGACGATTAACTTTGGCGGGAACTCCACACGATCCCGGCGTCGAGCTGTCCAGCGACGCATTTCCTTTTTCTTTCTCGTCTGCTCTCTCCCCCCCGCGGCTCTCCCTCTTCCTCCT